>CAMUPN010000035.1:0-29554 GCA_947093115.1 Brenthis daphne | reverse complement strand
GCTGCTAACTTAATTAATAGTGATTTAAACCATTAATATTTCTTATTTATATAGTTTAATTAAAACATTACATTTTCATTGTAAAAATAAAAAAAATTTTTTATAAATATTTAAAGATTAATAATCACCCTAATATCTTCAATATTATACTCTTAATTTAAGCTATTAAATTAAATTATAAAAATTATAATAATAAAAATTATTAATCATAAAATAAATCTAAATAAATAAATTTTAAAATTATTTATTTGATAAACATAATTAACTAAAGAATAATACTTAATAATATAATATAAACCTTGACCTCTATAAATTTCTCTTCATCCTATATCAATATTTTTAAATAAATTTTGCCCAAATTTTAAAAAATAATAATTCAATCCATAAGTAGATAATCTAGGTATAAATCATATTATAGTAAAAAAAAATCTTAAATTATATAAATATAAAAATTTATTTAAAGAATAAATTTTTATATTTCTTACTAAATAACCTATAATAAATCCTAAAAAACTCACATAAATTACTATTATTTTTATAGAAAAAGGTAAATAAATTATATAAGGATAACAAAAAATTATTCATCTTAAAAATCTCCCAGAAATTAAACTTATTAATAATAAAATAATTATTCTCTTTAATATAATATAATCTTCATCATATATATTATAAATTGATAATAAATTAAAATCATTAATTATTAAATATATTAATAAACGAATAGTATAAAATATAGTTAATCCTGTAGAAATATAATAAAAATAAAAAATTAATAAATTTAAATTTCTTATTCTTACTATTTCTAAAACTAAATCCTTAGAATAAAATCCAGCTAAAAAAGGAATTCCACATAATGCTATATTAGAAATATTTATACATAAAGAAGTTATAGGAATATAAAATCTAATACCCCCTATTATTCGAATATCTTGTCTATCATTTATTATATGAATAATTACTCCAGCACATATAAATAATAAAGCTTTAAATATAGCATGAGTTAATAAATGAAAAAAAGCTAAATCATAAAACCCCATACTTAAAATTCTTATTATTAACCCTAATTGTCTTAAAGTAGATAAAGCAATAATTTTTTTTAAATCAAATTCATAATTAGCTCTAATACCAGATATTATTATAGTTAAACCAGAAATTAATAATAAAAATTTTAAAAAAAATATATCAATTAATAAATTATTAAATCGAATTAATAAATATACCCCAGCTGTAACCAATGTAGAAGAATGAACTAAAGCTGAAACAGGTGTTGGAGCTGCTATAGCAGCAGGTAATCAAGAACTAAATGGAATTTGAGCTCTTTTTGTTATTCCAGCAATAATAACCAATAAACTAATAATTTTTATTGAAAAATCATTATTTATAAAATTTAAATAATAAATATAATTTCATCTTCCATAATTTATTATTCAAGCAATTAATATTAAAATTATTACATCTCCAATTCGATTTGATAAAGCTGTTAATATACCTGCATTATAAGATTTTATATTAAAATAAAAAATTACTAAACAATAAGAAACTAATCCTAAACCATCCCATCCTAATAAAATTCTAATTATATTAGGACTAATAATTAATAAAATTATTGAAAATACAAACAATAAAACTAAATAATTAAATCGATTCAAATTTAATTCTGATCTTATATATCTTTTTCTATAATAAATAACAGAAGATGAAATTAAAGAAACAAATATTATAAACAATAATGATATTCAATCTAATAAAATTGATATAACAATTTTTATAGAATTAAAAGAAATAATTTCTCATTCTAAAAATAAAACAATATTATTTATAATAAAATAAATTATAAAAAAAAAATTAATCAATATAAAAAAAAATAAAAAAAAAAATCTAATAAAATTTAATGAATAATTTTTAATAACTTGAAATGATTGATAAATTCTCATATTTTTGACTCCACAAATCAATATTTTTATTAAATTATTCAAGTAAAATCAAATTATTCTATAATCAATTTTTAAAATTAAAATATTTAAAGGTAATCAATGTAATATTAATATTAAATATTCTCGAGATGTCCCTCTATAAAATCTATAAATTCTTATATTATATTTTCCATGCTGAGTATAAGAATATAAATATAATCTATAACCAGCTCTAAAAAAAGAAATACTCATCAATATAATTATTCTAAATCATGATCAACTAATTAATCTATTAATTAATCTAATTTCACCTATCAAATTTAGAGAAGGAGGAGCTGCTATATTTGAAGATATTAATAAAAATCATCATAATCTTAATGAAGGTATAAAATTTATTAACCCTTTATTTAAAAATAATCTTCGTCTATTTAATCGCTCATAATTAATATTAGATAAACAAAATATTCCAGAAGAACATAATCCATGACCAATTATTAAAATATAAGAACCTATATATCCCCAATAATTTATTGTTATAATTCCTCTAATAACTATTCTTATATGAGCAACTGATGAATATGCAATTAATGATTTTATATCAATTT
Organism: Brenthis daphne; assembly: GCA_947093115.1. Taxonomy (NCBI): domain Eukaryota; kingdom Metazoa; phylum Arthropoda; class Insecta; order Lepidoptera; family Nymphalidae; genus Brenthis; species Brenthis daphne. The sequence continues at coordinate 27,036 of CAMUPN010000035.1, read as the reverse complement.
GACAAAAACATTTTAATCTAATATAAAATCCCCCAACTAAACTAATTACAATTCAAATAAACCCTATTTCTTATATTAATTTTTTGTAGAATAATTATAATTCGTAAAAGACCATAACCCACCTAATTTTAATATAATAGCAGCTAAAATTATAGAACCAGAAATAGGAGCTTCAACATGAGCTTTTGGTAATCATAAATGAACAAAATATATCGGTATTTTTACTAAAAAAGCTAAAATTAAACATATATATAATAATAATAAATTATAATCATAAAATTTTAATATATATATTATTATATAATTTATTTCTTTATAAATAAAAAAATTCCAATCAATAAAGGCAAAGAAGCAAATAAAGTATAAAATAAAAGATATATTCCTGCTTGAATACGTTCAGGTTGATATCCTCAACCAATAATTAATATTAATGTAGGAATTAAACTTCTTTCAAAAAAAAAATAAAATAAAATAAATTTATAACTCTAAAAGTAAAATATAATATAATTATTAATAAAATAATATTAAATAAAAAAAAAGAATCATAAAACTTATTATTATATAATTTTTCTCTAGCTATAATTATTAAAAATATAATTCAAATTCTTAATAAAATTAACCCATATGAAATTATATCACATCCTAATATATAACTTAAATTACAAAAATTTTCAATTATAATAGTTATATTTATAAATATAACTATTATAAATATGAATATAAATTGAACCATTCAAAATATTTTTTTTTTTAAACATATAAATATTATAAATATTATTATTATAAAAAATTTTATCATTTTTAAATTAAATTAAATCTTTGAAAATAATCATTTCCATGAGTTCGAATTATAGAAACTAAAATAGATAAACCTAAAGCACCTTCACAAACAGAAAATACTAAAAAAACCATTAATATATATATATTATAATTAATTGTTATTAAATATAATATTATAAGAAAAAAAACTCTTAAAACAATAAATTCTAATCTTATCAAAGTAATCAATAAATGTTTATGTTTAGAGACAAAAATTATATTACCTAATAAATATATAATTATTATTATTAATATTATATTTATCATTTGTTTTTATAGTTTAAAAAAAAACTTTGGTCTTGTAAATCAAAATAAGATTTATCTTTAAAAACTTCAAAGAAAAAGATTATCTTTATCAATAATCTCCAAAATTATTATTTTTATTAAACTATTCTTTGGATTTTAAAAATATTTATATCTTCTTTATTAATTTTTATTTCTTTTTTATATTCTTTATTAATCATCCACTCTCTATAGGATTAATAATTCTTATTCAAACTTTATTAACTTGTTTACTATCAGGTATATTTATTAATACTTATTGATTTTCCTATATTTTATTTTTAATTTTCTTAGGAGGATTATTAGTTTTATTTATTTATGTTTCTAGAATTGCCTCTAATGAATTATTTAAAATTTCAATTTTAAATAAAATTTTATTTTTTATATCTATTTTTTATATTATTATTATTAGATTTTATTTTAAAAATAATTTAAATTTTTTAAATTTTTATTTTAATGATGAAATAATAAATTTTTATAATTTATTATTATTTATAAATAATGAATATAATTTTAACTTAATAAAATTATATAATGAACAAACTTATTTAATAATAATAATAATAGTAATTTATTTATTTATTACTCTTATTGCAGTAGTTAAAATTACTAATATTTTCTTTGGACCTTTACGATCACATAACTAATGATAAATTTATTCAAATCCATACGAAAAACACATCCTATTATTAAAATTATTAATAGATCCCTAATTGATTTACCTTCACCTTCTAATATTTCAATATGATGAAATTTTGGGTCATTATTAGCTCTATGTTTAATAATTCAAATTATAACAGGATTATTTTTAACTATATATTATAGAGCTAATATTGATTTAGCATTTTATAGAGTAAATTATATTTGTCGTAATGTAAATTATGGATGATTAATTCGTACTTTACATGCTAATGGGGCATCTTTTTTTTTATTTGTATTTACTTACATATTGGACGAGGAATTTACTATGAATCTTTTAATTTAAAATTTACTTGAATAATTGGAATTATTATTTTATTTTTATTAATAGCTACAGCTTTTATAGGATATGTTTTACCCTGAGGTCAAATATCTTTTTGAGGAGCCACAGTAATTACTAATCTTTTATCAGCAATTCCTTATCTAGGAACTATATTAGTTAATTGAATTTGAGGAGGATTTGCAGTTGATAATGCAACTTTAACTCGATTTTATACTTTTCATTTTTTATTTCCATTTATTATTTTAATATTAACTATAATTCATTTATTATTTTTACATCAAACTGGGTCTAATAATCCTCTAGGTATTAATAGAAATTTAGATAAAATTCCATTCCACCCTTATTTTACTTTTAAAGATTTAATTGGATTTATTATTTTAATTTTTATTTTAACTTTATTAACTTTAATAAATCCTTATTTATTAGGAGATCCTGATAATTTTATTCCTGCTAATCCTTTAGTTACCCCAATTCATATTCAACCAGAATGATATTTTTTATTTGCTTATGCTATTTTACGTTCTATTCCTAATAAATTAGGAGGTGTGATTGCTTTAGTCATATCAATTTTAATTTTAATTATTTTACCTTTCACATTCAACAAAAAAATCCAAGGTATTCAATTTTATCCTATTAACCAAATTTTATTTTGATTTATAATTATAACTATTATACTATTAACTTGAATTGGAGCTCGCCCAGTAGAAACCCCTTATATTTTTACAGGTCAATTATTAACCTTAATTTATTTCTCTTATTTTATTATTAACCCTATTTTAAATAAATTTTGAGATAAATTAATTTTTAACTTATAATTAATGAGCTTGTATAAGCATTTGTTTTGAAAACTTAAGAAAGAATAACTATTCTATTAATTTATACTAAATTTATTTTATAATTAAAAATTATTTTAACTCCTATAAAAAATAATAAATAATTTAAAGAAATAGGTAAATAACTTTTTCAACATAAATATATTAATTTATCATATCGATAACGTGGTAAAGTTCCACGAACTCAAATAAAAAAAAAAGAAATAAAAACTAATTTTATATAAAATATTAAATTTAATTCATAACCTCCTATATAAATAATAATAAATAATAAACTTATAAATAAAATTCTTGAATATTCAGCCAAAAAAATTAATGCAAATCCCCCACTTCTATATTCAATATTAAACCCAGAAACTAATTCTCTTTCCCCCTCTGCAAAATCAAAAGGAGTACGATTAGTTTCTGCTAATAAAGAAGAAAAAAAACATAATCTTAAAGGTAATATTAAAAATATAAATCAAATTAAAAATTGATATTCTCTAAATTTTATAAAATTAAAATCTATAATTATAATTACTCTTGATATTAAAATTAAAGATAAACTAACTTCATATGAAATAGTTTGAGCAACTGCACGTAAACCTCCTAATAAAGAATAATTTCTATTTGAAGATCATCCAGCAATTAATAAAGTATAAACTCCTATTCTAATACAACATAAAAAAAATAATAAACCTAAATTAAACATAATCATATTAAAAATATAAGGAATTATTATTCAAATTACTAAAGATAAAATAAATCTAATAATAGGAGAAAAATAATAAGAAAAATAATTTGAATAATTTAGATAGATCTGCTCCTTAGAAAATAATTTAATAGCATCTGAAAAAGGTTGTAATATTCCCATAAATCCTATTTTATTAGGACCTTTTCGAATCTGAATATATCCTAAAACTTTACGCTCAAGTAAAGTCAAAAAAGCTACCCCAATTAAAACTCCAATAATTAAAATTAATACCCCAATTATAATATTTATTATATCTACTATTATCATTACTACCTATATAATTATTTATATATTTATGACTTCTAAAACCATTACATTTTTCTGCCAAAATAGTTAAATAATTTTAATAATATTCATTTATATTAAATTATTTAAAATACTTGATCCTTTCGTACTAAAATATTTTAATTTTCTAAAGATAGAAACCAACCTGGCTCACACCGGTTTGAACTCAGATCATGTAAGATTTTAATGATCGAACAGATCAAAATTTTAAACTTTTACATTTAACTTTTATCTTAATCCAACATCGAGGTCGCAACCTTTTTTTTTTATTTGTACTAAAAAAAAAAATTACGCTGTTATCCCTAAGGTAATTTTTTCTTTTAATCATTATAAATGGATCAAAAACTCACTTATTTATGACTTATAAAAAAAAAGTTTATTTAATTTTTCTATCACCCCAATAAAATAATAATAATAATTTTAATTTATAATTATATATCTAACTTTAATTATTATTATATAAAACTCTATAGGGTCTTCTCGTCTTTTAAATAAATTTTAGCTTTTTAACTAAAAAATTAATTTTTAATAATAATTTAGAGACAGTTTATATTTCATCAAATCTTTCATACAAGTCTCCAATTAAAAGACTAATGATTATGCTACCTTTGTACAGTCAATATACTGCAGCCCTTTAATTATTTATCAGTGGGCAGATTAGACTTTAAATTATTATCTAAAAGACATGTTTTTGATAAACAAGTGAATATAAATTTTTGCCGAATTCCTTTAAATTAATTTTAATTTAAATTTACTATTTTAATTTTTAATATACTAATTTTATCATTATTTCTATATTTATATAATTAAAAAATATTTTTTTTATAAAAAATTAAATAAATACAATTAAATTTTATTTACTATAAAATTTTTTTTAATAAATTATAATTTTTAAACAATATAAATTTTAAAAATTTTATTAATAATTATTTTTATTATAAATATTTATATTAAAGCTTATCCCTTAATATATTTAATTTTAAAATTTTATATTTATCAAATTAAATAAAAAATTTTTTAAATTTTAAATTAAATTTTTTTCTAAAAAAACTAGATATATTTAAAAACGATTAACATTTCATTTCTATCTAATTATTAAAAATAATTATTCAACATTAACTTTCATAATTAATTAACTCTTTTAAATTCGAGATTTTATTATCAATTAAATATTTTTTAATAAACTCTGATACACAAGATACAATAAATTAAATTTACTTTTTTATTAATTAATTTTCATTTATATTTTAAATTTCTTTTACAATATTAATTAACTATAAATTTTTTTATTTTTTTTTAAAAAAATACTTTAATACCCCCCAATATTAAAAATTTTTTTATTAATTTTATTTTATTAATTTACCCCCTCAAATTAATTAATATTTTAATTTCTTTTCAATGTAAATGAAATACTTTAATCAAGCTCTAATTTGACATTCTAGAAACACTTTCCAGTACCTCTACTTTGTTACGACTTATTTCAATTTTTAAATGAAAGTGACGGGCAATATGTACATATTTTAATTATAAATCATTTTAATAAACTAATTAAAATTACATTTAAATCCACCTTCAATTATAATTACAAATTATTATTCATTTAAATTTATTTATTGTAATCCATCATAATCTTAATTATAATCTGCATCTTGATCTGAATTAATTTTAAATTTAAATTTTTAAATATTATTTTTATTTTAAAATATTTTTTTTACAATGATATACAAAATTTTAAATTAAGTAAATTTATTCGTGGATTATCAATTACTAGACAGATTCCTCTAAATGAACTAAAATACCGCCATATTATTTAAGTTTCAATGTATATTATTTACTATTTTAGTATTTAAATTTAAATTTTTAATAATAGGGTATCTAATCCTAGTTTATAATAAAATTTCTCAAATCATAAACTTTTAATAAAATTTATTTAAATTAAAATTTCACTTAATAATTTAATATTTAATTTAAAATAATTTATATTTATTTTATACTGAAATAATTTAATTTAATTTTTGTTTAACCGCAACTGCTGGCACAAAATTAGTTATTAATTTTTATATTACTAAATATTAATTTCTTAAATTTTTAATTTTAATTACTAAATTAATTAATTAATTATTATTAAAATAATTAAAATTTCATACCAAAATTTATATGTAAAATAAATTTATAATAAATTACAAAAAACATAAATTTTTATCTATTATCATTATTTTTTATATAAATTTTTTTATTTTTTTTTAAAAAAAATACTTTAATACCCCCCAATATTAAAAATTTTTTTATTAATTTTATTTTATTAATTTACCCCCTCAAATTAATTAATATTTTAATTTCTTTTCAATGTAAATGAAATACTTTAATCAAGCTCTAATTTGACATTCTAGAAACACTTTCCAGTACCTCTACTTTGTTACGACTTATTTCAATTTTTAAATGAAAGTGACGGGCAATATGTACATATTTTAATTATAAATCATTTTAATAAACTAATTAAAATTACATTTAAATCCACCTTCAATTATAATTACAAATTATTATTCATTTAAATTTATTTATTGTAATCCATCATAATCTTAATTATAATCTGCATCTTGATCTGAATTAATTTTAAATTTAAATTTTTAAATATTATTTTTATTTTAAAATATTTTTTTTACAATGATATACAAAATTTTAAATTAAGTAAATTTATTCGTGGATTATCAATTACTAGACAGATTCCTCTAAATGAACTAAAATACCGCCATATTATTTAAGTTTCAATGTATATTATTTACTATTTTAGTATTTAAATTTAAATTTTTAATAATAGGGTATCTAATCCTAGTTTATAATAAAATTTCTCAAATCATAAACTTTTAATAAAATTTATTTAAATTAAAATTTCACTTAATAATTTAATATTTAATTTAAAATAATTTATATTTATTTTATACTGAAATAATTTAATTTAATTTTTGTTTAACCGCAACTGCTGGCACAAAATTAGTTATTAATTTTTATATTACTAAATATTAATTTCTTAAATTTTTAATTTTAATTACTAAATTAATTAATTAATTATTATTAAAATAATTAAAATTTCATACCAAAATTTATATGTAAAATAAATTTATAATAAATTACAAAAAACATAAATTTTTATCTATTATCATTATTTTTTATATAGATTTTTTTTTTTTTTTTTTATATTAAATATTTATTAAACATTAATAAATTTTTATTATTTCTCTTATTTCTTCTTAAGTAATATTATTTTAAAAATTAATTTAATTATAAATCAATTATAATTCATTTAAATAAAAATATATTATAAATATAATTTTTATTTAAAAAAAAAATTAATAAATATAAATAATATAAATTAATTAAATATTTAATATATATATATAAATATAAATTAATTAAATATTTAATATATATATATATACGTGTGTAAGCACATATTTATTTACATAAATAAATAAGAAAATTTTAATTATTTTACATATAAAACCATTTTTTATATTTTTTATAATAAATATAATTTAAAAATAAGCTAAAACTAAGCTTTTGGGTTCATACCCCAAATATAAAGGAAATCCCTTTTTTTTAAATAAAGTGCCTGATTAAAGGATTATTCTGATAGAATAAATTATGTAATTTTTTACCTTTATTATATTTTATAGAATTAAACTATATCTAATAATTTCAAAAATTATTGTGCATCCTACACTAAAATATAATTTTTATAATATGAAAAATTTTCATTAAAGAATATTTCATTCTTATTTTCCATTTTAATTATAATTAATTCAAATAAAATATTTTTTATATTTATTTTATTTTTTAGAACTTTAATTTCTATTTCATCAAATTCTTGACTAGGATGTTGAATTGGATTAGAAATTAATTTATTGAGATTTATCCCCCTGATATCAACCCCCAATAATTTACTTAATTCAGAAGCTTCTTTAAAATATTTTCTTACTCAATCAATTGCTTCTATTAATTTTTTATTTTCAATTTTATTAAAATTATTTATATTTAAAAATTTCTTATTTGATAATTTTTTTTCTATTATTATTAATTCTTCAATATTAATAAAAATAGGATCAACCCCTTTCCATTTTTGATTTCCTAATATTATAGAAGGATTATCTTGACTTAATTGTTTTATTTTAATAACTTGACAAAAAATTACCCCTATAATTTTATTATCTTATTATATAAATTATAATTATTTGTTATTAATTATAATTTTTAATACATTAATTGGAACTATTGGAAGTTTTAATCAAACTTCTTTACGTAAATTATTAGCTTTTTCTTCAATTAATAATTTAGGATGAATAATTTCAGCCTTATTAATTAGAGAAAATCTTTGACTAATTTATTTTATTTTTTATTCAATTTTTCTATTTATTATTTGTTTTTTATTTTATCTTACTAATATATTTTATATTAATCAATTATTTAATTTTAATTATAATTTTTTAATTAAATTTTCAATTATAATTAATTTTTTATCCTTAGGAGGATTACCCCCATTCCTAGGATTTTTCCCTAAATGATTAATTATCAATTACTTAATTTATAATAATTTTTATATTATTTCCTTTATTTTTATTATAACCAGATTAATTATTATATTTGTTTATATTCGAATTATTTATTCTTCTTTTATATTTTTTAATTTAAAATTAAAATGATTTAAAATATTTATTAAAAATAATTTATTAATTATAATTCACTTTTTTAACTTAATTTCTTTATTAGGAATAATTATTAGAACTTTTTTTTTTATTTAAGGTTTTAAGTTAATATTAAACTAATAGTCTTCAAAATTATTTATAAAGAATAATTCTTTAAGCCTTAGTAATATTTACACCTTAAAATTTGCAATTTTAAATCATATTTGAATATAAGACTAATAAAAGAGATAAATCTCGTTAATAAATTTACAATTTATCGCTTAATAACTCAGCCATTTTATTTTTGCGAAAATGACTTTTTTCTACAAATCATAAAGATATTGGTACTTTATATTTTATTTTTGGAATTTGAGCAGGAATAGTAGGAACATCTCTTAGTTTATTAATTCGAACCGAACTAGGAAACCCAGGTTCACTTATTGGAGATGATCAAATTTATAATACTATTGTAACAGCTCATGCTTTTATTATAATTTTTTTTATAGTTATACCAATTATAATTGGAGGATTTGGTAATTGATTAATTCCATTAATATTAGGAGCCCCAGATATAGCTTTTCCACGTATAAATAATATAAGATTTTGACTTTTACCTCCATCTTTAATTTTACTTATTTCTAGAAGAATTGTAGAAAATGGAGCAGGAACAGGATGAACAGTATACCCCCCTCTCTCTTCTAATATTGCTCATAGAGGATCTTCTGTAGATTTAGCAATTTTTTCATTACACTTAGCTGGTATTTCTTCTATTTTAGGAGCAATTAATTTTATTACAACAATTATTAATATACGAATTAATAATATATCTTTTGATCAAATACCTCTATTTGTATGAGCTGTAGGAATTACAGCTTTATTACTTTTATTATCTCTACCAGTTTTAGCTGGAGCTATTACAATACTTTTAACTGATCGTAATTTAAATACTTCTTTTTTTGATCCTGCAGGAGGAGGAGATCCTATTTTATATCAACATTTATTTTGATTTTTTGGGCATCCAGAAGTTTATATTTTAATTTTACCAGGATTTGGTATAATTTCTCATATTATTTCTCAAGAAAGAGGAAAAAAGAAACTTTTGGAAGCTTAGGAATAATTTATGCTATAATAGCTATTGGTCTATTAGGATTTATTGTATGAGCTCATCATATATTTACAGTAGGTATAGATATTGATACTCGAGCTTATTTTACTTCAGCAACTATAATTATTGCAGTACCTACAGGTATTAAAATTTTTAGTTGATTAGCAACTCTTCATGGAACACAAATTAATTATAGACCATCAATATTATGAAGATTAGGATTTATTTTTTTATTCACAGTAGGTGGATTAACAGGAGTAGTTTTAGCTAATTCTTCTATTGATATTACTTTACATGATACTTATTATGTTGTAGCTCATTTTCATTATGTTTTATCTATAGGAGCAGTATTTGCTATTTTAGGAGGATTTATTCATTGATATCCTTTATTTACAGGATTAATTTTAAATCCATATTTATTAAAAATTCAATTTATTACTATATTTATTGGAGTAAATTTAACTTTTTTTCCCCAACATTTTTTAGGATTGGCAGGTATACCACGACGATATTCTGATTATCCAGATAATTTTGTTTCTTGAAATATTATTTCTTCTTTTGGATCTTATATTTCTTTAATTTCAATAATTATAATTATTATTATTATTTGAGAATCAATAGTAAATCAACGAATTATTTTATTTTCTTCAAATATATCTTCATCTATTGAATGATATCAAAATTTACCTCCTGCTGAACATTCTTATAATGAATTACCTATTTTAAGTAATTTCTAATATGGCAGATTATATGTAATGGATTTAAACCCCATTTATAAAGGTTTATCCTTTTTTTAGAAATGGCAACTTGATCTAACTTTAGTTATCAAAATAGAACTTCACCTTTAATAGAACAAATTATTTTTTTCCATGATCATACATTAATTATTTTAATTATAATTACAATTTTAGTTTCTTATTTAATAATTAATTTATTTTTTAATAAATATATTAATCGATTTCTTTTAGAAGAACAAATAATTGAATTAATTTGAACTATTTTACCAGCTATCACTTTAATTTTTATTGCTCTTCCTTCTTTACGTTTACTTTATCTTTTAGATGAACTTAATAATCCTTTAATTACTTTAAAATCAATTGGTCATCAATGGTATTGAAGTTATGAATACTCAGATTTTAATAATGTTGAATTTGATTCTTATATAATTCAATCAAGTGAAAATTTATTTAATTTTCGACTTTTAGATGTAGATAATCGTATTATTTTACCAATAAATAATCAAATTCGTATTTTAGTTACTGCAACTGATGTAATCCATTCTTGAACAATTCCTTCCTTAGGAGTAAAAATTGATGCTAATCCTGGTCGACTTAATCAAATAAGTTTTTTTATTAATCGACCAGGAATTTTTTATGGTCAATGTTCTGAAATTTGTGGAGCAAATCATAGTTTTATACCTATTGTAATTGAAAGAATTTCAATTAAAAATTTCATTAATTGAATTAATAATTATTCATTAGATGACTGAAAGCAAGTATTGGTCTCTTAAACCATTTTATAGTAAATTAGCATTTACTTCTAATGAAAGAATTAGTTAAATTATAACATAAATATGTCAAATTTAAATTATTACTTATGTAATATTCTTTTATCCCACAAATAATACCTATTAATTGAATTTTTTCATTATTTTTTTTTATTATAATTTTTATTATTTTTAATATTATAAATTATTTTATTTTTAATATTAAAAATAAAATAAAAACCTCAATTAATTATAAAAATAATTTATTTTACTGAAAATGATAAATAACTTATTTTCTATTTTTGATCCTACAACTAATTTACTAAATATATCCTTAAATTGAATCAGAACATTCATTGGAATTATATTTATTCCTTTCTCATTTTGATTTATCCCTAATCGACACTTTATTTTTTGAAATTTTATTTCAAATAAATTACATAATGAATTTAAAACTCTTTTAGGTCCTAAAAGATTTAATGGTTCTACTTTTATTTTTATTTCACTTTTTTTTTTTATTTTATTTAATAATTTTTTAGGATTATTTCCTTATATTTTTACAAGCACTAGACATTTAAATATTACTCTTTCTATTTCTTTATCTTTATGATTAAGATTTATAATTTACGGATGAATTAATAACACTGAACATATATTCATTCATATAATTCCTCAAGGAACCCCAACAATTTTAATACCTTTTATAGTACTAATTGAAACTATTAGAAATATTATCCGTCCTGGAACTTTAGCTGTTCGATTAACAGCAAATATAATTGCTGGTCATTTATTATTAACTCTTTTAAGTAATACAGGAACAAATATATATAATTATTTATTAATATTTTTAATTTTAATTCAAATTTTATTATTAATTTTAGAATCTGCTGTTGCTATTATTCAATCTTATGTTATTTCTATTTTAAGAACTCTTTATTCTAGTGAAGTAAATTAATGACACTTAATCATAATCACCCGTATCATCTAGTAGATTATAGTCCTTGACCTTTAACAGGAGCTATTGGTATAATAACATTAGTAACTGGTTTAATAAAATGATTTCATAATTTTAACATAAATCTATTAATTTTAGGATATATTATTATTTTATTAACAATATACCAATGATGACGAGATATTTGTCGAGAAGGAACTTTCCAAGGTAAACATACAATTTTAGTATCTAAAGGTCTTCGATGAGGAATAATCCTATTTATTATTTCAGAAATTTTTTTTTTTATTTCTTTTTTTTGAGCTTTCTTTCATAGAAGTTTATCTCCTAATATTGAAATTGGATCTATATGACCACCTAATAGTATTACTCCATTTAATCCTTTTCAAATTCCTTTACTTAATACTATTATTCTTATTACTTCAGGTATTACAATTACTTGAGCTCATCATGCTATTATAGAAAATAATTTTACTCAAATATCTCAAAGTCTTTTTTTAACAATTATTTTAGGAATTTATTTCACTATTCTTCAAACTTATGAATATTTAGAAGCATCTTTTACTATTGCAGATAGAATTTATGGCTCAACCTTTTTTATAGCAACAGGATTTCATGGATTACATGTTATTATTGGTACAATTTTTCTAATAACATGTTTTATTCGACATATTTATAATCATTTTTCTAGAATTCATCATTTTGGGTTTGAAGCAGCAGCCTGATACTGACATTTTGTAGATGTAATTTGACTTTTTCTTTACATTTCAATTTATTGATGAGGAAATTAACTATTTATATAATATATTTAGTATATTTGATTTCCAATCAAAAAGTTTAATAATTTTAATATAAATAATCCTCTTAATATTAATATTATCTATTATTACTATTATTATTTCCAATATAATAATAATAATTTCTTTACTTATTTCAAAAAAATCATTTATAGACCGAGAAAAATGTTCTCCATTTGAATGTGGATTTGATCCTAAATCAATTGCCCGTATTCCATTTTCTTTACATTTTTTTCTCATTACAATAATTTTTTTAATTTTTGATGTAGAAATCGCATTAATTTTTCCTATAATCCCAACTTTTTTATTAGTAAATTTTTTTACTTGATTTAAAATTAGATTTTTTTTCATATTCATATTATTAATTGGACTTTACCATGAATGAAATCAAGGTATATTAAATTGATCAAATTAATTTATTTAGGATTATAGTTTAAAAAAAAAACATTTGATTTGCAATCAAAAAATATTGAAAATCAATTTATCTTAATTAAATAAGAAGCAATTTGCATTTAATTTCGACTTAAAAGATAGAGTTTAAATAACTCCTTATTTATTAATTGAAACCAAATTAGAGGTATATCACTGTTAATGATAAAATTGAATTATAATTCCAATTAGAAATATTTTATAATTAAGCTGCTAACTTAATTAATAGTGATTTAAACCATTAATATTTCTTATTTATATAGTTTAATTAAAACATTACATTTTCATTGTAAAAATAAAAAAAATTTTTTATAAATATTTAAAGATTAATAATCACCCTAATATCTTCAATATTATACTCTTAATTTAAGCTATTTAAATTAAATTATAAAAATTATAATAATAAAAATTATTAATCATAAAATAAATCTAAATAAATAAATTTTAAAATTATTTATTTGATAAACATAATTAACTAAAGAATAATACTTAATAATATAATATAAACCTTGACCTCTATAAATTTCTCTTCATCCTATATCAATATTTTTAAATAAATTTTGCCCAAATTTTAAAAAATAATAATTCAATCCATAAGTAGATAATCTAGGTATAAATCATATTATAGTAAAAAAAAATCTTAAATTATATAAATATAAAAATTTATTTAAAGAATAAATTTTTATATTTCTTACTAAATAACCTATAATAAATCCTAAAAAACTCACATAAATTACTATTATTTTTATAGAAAAAGGTAAATAAATTATATAAGGATAACAAAAAATTATTCATCTTAAAAATCTCCCAGAAATTAAACTTATTAATAATAAAATAATTATTCTCTTTAATATAATATAATCTTCATCATATATATTATAAATTGATAATAAATTAAAATCATTAATTATTAAATATATTAATAAACGAATAGTATAAAATATAGTTAATCCTGTAGAAATATAATAAAAATAAAAAATTAATAAATTTAAATTTCTTATTCTTACTATTTCTAAAACTAAATCCTTAGAATAAAATCCAGCTAAAAAAGGAATTCCACATAATGCTATATTAGAAATATTTATACATAAAGAAGTTATAGGAATATAAAATCTAATACCCCCTATTATTCGAATATCTTGTCTATCATTTATTATATGAATAATTACTCCAGCACATATAAATAATAAAGCTTTAAATATAGCATGAGTTAATAAATGAAAAAAAGCTAAATCATAAAACCCCATACTTAAAATTCTTATTATTAACCCTAATTGTCTTAAAGTAGATAAAGCAATAATTTTTTTTAAATCAAATTCATAATTAGCTCTAATACCAGATATTATTATAGTTAAACCAGAAATTAATAATAAAAATTTTAAAAAAAATATATCAATTAATAAATTATTAAATCGAATTAATAAATATACCCCAGCTGTAACCAATGTAGAAGAATGAACTAAAGCTGAAACAGGTGTTGGAGCTGCTATAGCAGCAGGTAATCAAGAACTAAATGGAATTTGAGCTCTTTTTGTTATTCCAGCAATAATAACCAATAAACTAATAATTTTTATTGAAAAATCATTATTTATAAAATTTAAATAATAAATATAATTTCATCTTCCATAATTTATTATTCAAGCAATTAATATTAAAATTATTACATCTCCAATTCGATTTGATAAAGCTGTTAATATACCTGCATTATAAGATTTTATATTAAAATAAAAAATTACTAAACAATAAGAAACTAATCCTAAACCATCCCATCCTAATAAAATTCTAATTATATTAGGACTAATAATTAATAAAATTATTGAAAATACAAACAATAAAACTAAATAATTAAATCGATTCAAATTTAATTCTGATCTTATATATCTTTTTCTATAATAAATAACAGAAGATGAAATTAAAGAAACAAATATTATAAACAATAATGATATTCAATCTAATAAAATTGATATAACAATTTTTATAGAATTAAAAGAAATAATTTCTCATTCTAAAAATAAAACAATATTATTTATAATAAAATAAATTATAAAAAAAAATTAATCAATATAAAAAAAAATAAAAAAAAAAATCTAATAAAATTTAATGAATAATTTTTAATAACTTGAAATGATTGATAAATTCTCATATTTTTGACTCCACAAATCAATATTTTTATTAAATTATTCAAGTAAAATCAAATTATTCTATAATCAATTTTTAAAATTAAAATATTTAAAGGTAATCAATGTAATATTAATATTAAATATTCTCGAGATGTCCCTCTATAAAATCTATAAATTCTTATATTATATTTTCCATGCTGAGTATAAGAATATAAATATAATCTATAACCAGCTCTAAAAAAAGAAATACTCATCAATATAATTATTCTAAATCATGATCAACTAATTAATCTATTAATTAATCTAATTTCACCTATCAAATTTAGAGAAGGAGGAGCTGCTATATTTGAAGATATTAATAAAAATCATCATAATCTTAATGAAGGTATAAAATTTATTAACCCTTTATTTAAAAATAATCTTCGTCTATTTAATCGCTCATAATTAATATTAGATAAACAAAATATTCCAGAAGAACATAATCCATGACCAATTATTAAAATATAAGAACCTATATATCCCCAATAATTTATTGTTATAATTCCTCTAATAACTATTCTTATATGAGCAACTGATGAATATGCAATTAATGATTTTATATCAATTTGACAAAAACATTTTAATCTAATATAAAATCCCCCAACTAAACTAATTACAATTCAAATAAACCCTATTCTTATATTAATTTTTTGTAGAATAATTATAATTCGTAAAAGACCATACCCACCTAATTTTAATATAATAGCAGCTAAAATTATAGAACCAGAAATAGGAGCTTCAACATGAGCTTTTGGTAATCATAAATGAACAAAATATATCGGTATTTTTACTAAAAAAGCTAAAATTAAACATATATATAATAATAATAAATTATAATCATAAAATTTTAATATATATATTATTATATAATTTATTTCTTTATAAATAAAAAAAATTCCAATCAATAAAGGCAAAGAAGCAAATAAAGTATAAAATAAAAGATATATTCCTGCTTGAATACGTTCAGGTTGATATCCTCAACCAATAATTAATATTAATGTAGGAATTAAACTTCTTTCAAAAAAAAAATAAAATAAAAATAAATTTATAACTCTAAAAGTAAAATATAATATAATTATTAATAAAATAATATTAAATAAAAAAAAAGAATCATAAAACTTATTATTATATAATTTTTCTCTAGCTATAATTAT
The DNA here is from genome assembly GCA_947093115.1 of Brenthis daphne. Classification (NCBI taxonomy): domain Eukaryota; kingdom Metazoa; phylum Arthropoda; class Insecta; order Lepidoptera; family Nymphalidae; genus Brenthis; species Brenthis daphne. The sequence goes on along the minus strand of CAMUPN010000035.1, from coordinate 10,341 downwards.
TAAAAATATAATTCAAATTCTTAATAAAATTAACCCATATGAAATTATATCACATCCTAATATATAACTTAAATTACAAAAATTTTCAATTATAATAGTTATATTTATAAATATAACTATTATAAATATGAATATAAATTGAACCATTCAAAATATATTTTTTTTTAAACATATAAATATTATAAATATTATTATTATAAAAAATTTTATCATTTTTAAATTAAATTAAATCTTTGAAAATAATCATTTCCATGAGTTCGAATTATAGAAACTAAAATAGATAAACCTAAAGCACCTTCACAAACAGAAAATACTAAAAAAACCATTAATATATATATATTATAATTAATTGTTATTAAATATAATATTATAAGAAAAAAAACTCTTAAAACAATAAATTCTAATCTTATCAAAGTAATCAATAAATGTTTATGTTTAGAGACAAAAATTATATTACCTAATAAATATATAATTATTATTATTAATATTATATTTATCATTTGTTTTTATAGTTTAAAAAAAAACTTTGGTCTTGTAAATCAAAAATAAGATTTATCTTTAAAAACTTCAAAGAAAAAGATTATCTTTATCAATAATCTCCAAAATTATTATTTTTATTAAACTATTCTTTGGATTTTAAAAATATTTATATCTTCTTTATTAATTTTTATTTCTTTTTTTATATTCTTTATTAATCATCCACTCTCTATAGGATTAATAATTCTTATTCAAACTTTATTAACTTGTTTACTATCAGGTATATTTATTAATACTTATTGATTTTCCTATATTTTATTTTTAATTTTCTTAGGAGGATTATTAGTTTTATTTATTTATGTTTCTAGAATTGCCTCTAATGAATTATTTAAAATTTCAATTTTAAATAAAATTTTATTTTTTATATCTATTTTTTATATTATTATTATTAGATTTTATTTTAAAAATAATTTAAATTTTTTAAATTTTTATTTTAATGATGAAATAATAAATTTTTATAATTTATTATTATTTATAAATAATGAATATAATTTTAACTTAATAAAATTATATAATGAACAAACTTATTTAATAATAATAATAATAGTAATTTATTTATTTATTACTCTTATTGCAGTAGTTAAAATTACTAATATTTTCTTTGGACCTTTACGATCACATAACTAATGATAAATTTATTCAAATCCATACGAAAAACACATCCTATTATTAAAATTATTAATAGATCCCTAATTGATTTACCTTCACCTTCTAATATTTCAATATGATGAAATTTTGGGTCATTATTAGCTCTATGTTTAATAATTCAAATTATAACAGGATTATTTTTAACTATATATTATAGAGCTAATATTGATTTAGCATTTTATAGAGTAAATTATATTTGTCGTAATGTAAATTATGGATGATTAATTCGTACTTTACATGCTAATGGGGCATCTTTTTTTTTTATTTGTATTTACTTACATATTGGACGAGGAATTTACTATGAATCTTTTAATTTAAAATTTACTTGAATAATTGGAATTATTATTTTATTTTTATTAATAGCTACAGCTTTTATAGGATATGTTTTACCCTGAGGTCAAATATCTTTTTGAGGAGCCACAGTAATTACTAATCTTTTATCAGCAATTCCTTATCTAGGAACTATATTAGTTAATTGAATTTGAGGAGGATTTGCAGTTGATAATGCAACTTTAACTCGATTTTATACTTTTCATTTTTTATTTCCATTTATTATTTTAATATTAACTATAATTCATTTATTATTTTTACATCAAACTGGGTCTAATAATCCTCTAGGTATTAATAGAAATTTAGATAAAATTCCATTCCACCCTTATTTTACTTTTAAAGATTTAATTGGATTTATTATTTTAATTTTTATTTTAACTTTATTAACTTTAATAAATCCTTATTTATTAGGAGATCCTGATAATTTTATTCCTGCTAATCCTTTAGTTACCCCAATTCATATTCAACCAGAATGATATTTTTTATTTGCTTATGCTATTTTACGTTCTATTCCTAATAAATTAGGAGGTGTGATTGCTTTAGTCATATCAATTTTAATTTTAATTATTTTACCTTTCACATTCAACAAAAAAATCCAAGGTATTCAATTTTATCCTATTAACCAAATTTTATTTTGATTTATAATTATAACTATTATACTATTAACTTGAATTGGAGCTCGCCCAGTAGAAACCCCTTATATTTTTACAGGTCAATTATTAACCTTAATTTATTTCTCTTATTTTATTATTAACCCTATTTTAAATAAATTTTGAGATAAATTAATTTTTAACTTATAATTAATGAGCTTGTATAAGCATTTGTTTTGAAAACTTAAGAAAGAATAACTATTCTATTAATTTATACTAAATTTATTTTATAATTAAAAATTATTTTAACTCCTATAAAAAATAATAAATAATTTAAAGAAATAGGTAAATAACTTTTTCAACATAAATATATTAATTTATCATATCGATAACGTGGTAAAGTTCCACGAACTCAAATAAAAAAAAAAGAAATAAAAACTAATTTTATATAAAATATTAAATTTAATTCATAACCTCCTATATAAATAATAATAAATAATAAACTTATAAATAAAATTCTTGAATATTCAGCCAAAAAAATTAATGCAAATCCCCCACTTCTATATTCAATATTAAACCCAGAAACTAATTCTCTTTCCCCCTCTGCAAAATCAAAAGGAGTACGATTAGTTTCTGCTAATAAAGAAGAAAAAAAACATAATCTTAAAGGTAATATTAAAAATATAAATCAAATTAAAAATTGATATTCTCTAAATTTTATAAAATTAAAATCTATAATTATAATTACTCTTGATATTAAAATTAAAGATAAACTAACTTCATATGAAATAGTTTGAGCAACTGCACGTAAACCTCCTAATAAAGAATAATTTCTATTTGAAGATCATCCAGCAATTAATAAAGTATAAACTCCTATTCTAATACAACATAAAAAAAATAATAAACCTAAATTAAACATAATCATATTAAAAATATAAGGAATTATTATTCAAATTACTAAAGATAAAATAAATCTAATAATAGGAGAAAAATAATAAGAAAAATAATTTGAATAATTTAGATAGATCTGCTCCTTAGAAAATAATTTAATAGCATCTGAAAAAGGTTGTAATATTCCCATAAATCCTATTTTATTAGGACCTTTTCGAATCTGAATATATCCTAAAACTTTACGCTCAAGTAAAGTCAAAAAAGCTACCCCAATTAAAACTCCAATAATTAAAATTAATACCCCAATTATAATATTTATTATATCTACTATTATCATTACTACCTATATAATTATTTATATATTTATGACTTCTAAAACCATTACATTTTTCTGCCAAAATAGTTAAATAATTTTAATAATATTCATTTATATTAAATTATTTAAAATACTTGATCCTTTCGTACTAAAATATTTTAATTTTCTAAAGATAGAAACCAACCTGGCTCACACCGGTTTGAACTCAGATCATGTAAGATTTTAATGATCGAACAGATCAAAATTTTAAACTTTTACATTTAACTTTTATCTTAATCCAACATCGAGGTCGCAACCTTTTTTTTTTATTTGTACTAAAAAAAAAAATTACGCTGTTATCCCTAAGGTAATTTTTTCTTTTAATCATTATAAATGGATCAAAAACTCACTTATTTATGACTTATAAAAAAAAAGTTTATTTAATTTTTCTATCACCCCAATAAAATAATAATAATAATTTTAATTTATAATTATATATCTAACTTTAATTATTATTATTATAAAACTCTATAGGGTCTTCTCGTCTTTTAAATAAATTTTAGCTTTTTAACTAAAAAATTAATTTTTAATAATAATTTAGAGACAGTTTATATTTCATCAAATCTTTCATACAAGTCTCCAATTAAAAGACTAATGATTATGCTACCTTTGTACAGTCAATATACTGCAGCCCTTTAATTATTTATCAGTGGGCAGATTAGACTTTAAATTATTATCTAAAAGACATGTTTTTGATAAACAAGTGAATATAAATTTTTGCCGAATTCCTTTAAATTAATTTTAATTTAAATTTACTATTTTAATTTTTAATATACTAATTTTATCATTATTTCTATATTTATATAATTAAAAAATATTTTTTTTATAAAAAATTAAATAAATACAATTAAATTTTATTTACTATAAAATTTTTTTTAATAAATTATAATTTTTAAACAATATAAATTTTAAAAATTTTATTAATAATTATTTTTATTATAAATATTTATATTAAAGCTTATCCCTTAATATATTTAATTTTAAAATTTTATATTTATCAAATTAAATAAAAAATTTTTTAAATTTTAAATTAAATTTTTTTCTAAAAAAACTAGATATATTTAAAAACGATTAACATTTCATTTCTATCTAATTATTAAAAATAATTATTCAACATTAACTTTCATAATTAATTAACTCTTTTAAATTCGAGATTTTATTATCAATTAAATATTTTTTAATAAACTCTGATACACAAGATACAATAAATTAAATTTACTTTTTTATTAATTAATTTTCATTTATATTTTAAATTTCTTTTACAATATTAATTAACTATAAATTTTTTTATTTTTTTTTAAAAAAATACTTTAATACCCCCCAATATTAAAAATTTTTTTATTAATTTTATTTTATTAATTTACCCCCTCAAATTAATTAATATTTTAATTTCTTTTCAATGTAAATGAAATACTTTAATCAAGCTCTAATTTGACATTCTAGAAACACTTTCCAGTACCTCTACTTTGTTACGACTTATTTCAATTTTTAAATGAAAGTGACGGGCAATATGTACATATTTTAATTATAAATCATTTTAATAAACTAATTAAAATTACATTTAAATCCACCTTCAATTATAATTACAAATTATTATTCATTTAAATTTATTTATTGTAATCCATCATAATCTTAATTATAATCTGCATCTTGATCTGAATTAATTTTAAATTTAAATTTTTAAATATTATTTTTATTTTAAAATATTTTTTTTACAATGATATACAAAATTTTAAATTAAGTAAATTTATTCGTGGATTATCAATTACTAGACAGATTCCTCTAAATGAACTAAAATACCGCCATATTATTTAAGTTTCAATGTATATTATTTACTATTTTAGTATTTAAATTTAAATTTTTAATAATAGGGTATCTAATCCTAGTTTATAATAAAATTTCTCAAATCATAAACTTTTAATAAAATTTATTTAAATTAAAATTTCACTTAATAATTTAATATTTAATTTAAAATAATTTATATTTATTTTATACTGAAATAATTTAATTTAATTTTTGTTTAACCGCAACTGCTGGCACAAAATTAGTTATTAATTTTTATATTACTAAATATTAATTTCTTAAATTTTTAATTTTAATTACTAAATTAATTAATTAATTATTATTAAAATAATTAAAATTTCATACCAAAATTTATATGTAAAATAAATTTATAATAAATTACAAAAAACATAAATTTTTATCTATTATCATTATTTTTTATATAAATTTTTTTATTTTTTTTTAAAAAAATACTTTAATACCCCCCAATATTAAAAATTTTTTTATTAATTTTATTTTATTAATTTACCCCCTCAAATTAATTAATATTTTAATTTCTTTTCAATGTAAATGAAATACTTTAATCAAGCTCTAATTTGACATTCTAGAAACACTTTCCAGTACCTCTACTTTGTTACGACTTATTTCAATTTTTAAATGAAAGTGACGGGCAATATGTACATATTTTAATTATAAATCATTTTAATAAACTAATTAAAATTACATTTAAATCCACCTTCAATTATAATTACAAATTATTATTCATTTAAATTTATTTATTGTAATCCATCATAATCTTAATTATAATCTGCATCTTGATCTGAATTAATTTTAAATTTAAATTTTTAAATATTATTTTTATTTTAAAATATTTTTTTTACAATGATATACAAAATTTTAAATTAAGTAAATTTATTCGTGGATTATCAATTACTAGACAGATTCCTCTAAATGAACTAAAATACCGCCATATTATTTAAGTTTCAATGTATATTATTTACTATTTTAGTATTTAAATTTAAATTTTTAATAATAGGGTATCTAATCCTAGTTTATAATAAAATTTCTCAAATCATAAACTTTTAATAAAATTTATTTAAATTAAAATTTCACTTAATAATTTAATATTTAATTTAAAATAATTTATATTTATTTTATACTGAAATAATTTAATTTAATTTTTGTTTAACCGCAACTGCTGGCACAAAATTAGTTATTAATTTTTATATTACTAAATATTAATTTCTTAAATTTTTAATTTTAATTACTAAATTAATTAATTAATTATTATTAAAATAATTAAAATTTCATACCAAAATTTATATGTAAAATAAATTTATAATAAATTACAAAAAACATAAATTTTTATCTATTATCATTATTTTTTATATAGATTTTTTTTTTTTTTTTTTATATTAAATATTTATTAAACATTAATAAATTTTTATTATTTCTCTTATTTCTTCTTAAGTAATATTATTTTAAAAATTAATTTAATTATAAATCAATTATAATTCATTTAAATAAAAATATATTATAAATATAATTTTTATTTAAAAAAAAAATTAATAAATATAAATAATATAAATTAATTAAATATTTAATATATATATATAAATATAAATTAATTAAATATTTAATATATATATATATATACGTGTGTAAGCACATATTTATTTACATAAATAAATAAGAAAATTTTAATTATTTTACATATAAAACCATTTTTTATATTTTTTATAATAAATATAATTTAAAAATAAGCTAAAACTAAGCTTTTGGGTTCATACCCCAAATATAAAGGAAATCCCTTTTTTTTAAATAAAGTGCCTGATTAAAGGATTATTCTGATAGAATAAATTATGTAATTTTTTACCTTTATTATATTTTATAGAATTAAACTATATCTAATAATTTCAAAAATTATTGTGCATCCTACACTAAAATATAATTTTTATAATATGAAAAATTTTCATTAAAGAATATTTCATTCTTATTTTCCATTTTAATTATAATTAATTCAAATAAAATATTTTTTATATTTATTTTATTTTTTAGAACTTTAATTTCTATTTCATCAAATTCTTGACTAGGATGTTGAATTGGATTAGAAATTAATTTATTGAGATTTATCCCCCTGATATCAACCCCCAATAATTTACTTAATTCAGAAGCTTCTTTAAAATATTTTCTTACTCAATCAATTGCTTCTATTAATTTTTTATTTTCAATTTTATTAAAATTATTTATATTTAAAAATTTCTTATTTGATAATTTTTTTTCTATTATTATTAATTCTTCAATATTAATAAAAATAGGATCAACCCCTTTCCATTTTTGATTTCCTAATATTATAGAAGGATTATCTTGACTTAATTGTTTTATTTTAATAACTTGACAAAAAATTACCCCTATAATTTTATTATCTTATTATATAAATTATAATTATTTGTTATTAATTATAATTTTTAATACATTAATTGGAACTATTGGAAGTTTTAATCAAACTTCTTTACGTAAATTATTAGCTTTTTCTTCAATTAATAATTTAGGATGAATAATTTCAGCCTTATTAATTAGAGAAAATCTTTGACTAATTTATTTTATTTTTTATTCAATTTTTCTATTTATTATTTGTTTTTTATTTTATCTTACTAATATATTTTATATTAATCAATTATTTAATTTTAATTATAATTTTTTAATTAAATTTTCAATTATAATTAATTTTTTATCCTTAGGAGGATTACCCCCATTCCTAGGATTTTTCCCTAAATGATTAATTATCAATTACTTAATTTATAATAATTTTTATATTATTTCCTTTATTTTTATTATAACCAGATTAATTATTATATTTGTTTATATTCGAATTATTTATTCTTCTTTTATATTTTTTAATTTAAAATTAAAATGATTTAAAATATTTATTAAAAATAATTTATTAATTATAATTCACTTTTTTAACTTAATTTCTTTATTAGGAATAATTATTAGAACTTTTTTTTTTTATTTAAGGTTTTAAGTTAATATTAAACTAATAGTCTTCAAAATTATTTATAAAGAATAATTCTTTAAGCCTTAGTAATATTTACACCTTAAAATTTGCAATTTTAAATCATATTTGAATATAAGACTAATAAAAGAGATAAATCTCGTTAATAAATTTACAATTTATCGCTTAATAACTCAGCCATTTTATTTTTGCGAAAATGACTTTTTTCTACAAATCATAAAGATATTGGTACTTTATATTTTATTTTTGGAATTTGAGCAGGAATAGTAGGAACATCTCTTAGTTTATTAATTCGAACCGAACTAGGAAACCCAGGTTCACTTATTGGAGATGATCAAATTTATAATACTATTGTAACAGCTCATGCTTTTATTATAATTTTTTTTATAGTTATACCAATTATAATTGGAGGATTTGGTAATTGATTAATTCCATTAATATTAGGAGCCCCAGATATAGCTTTTCCACGTATAAATAATATAAGATTTTGACTTTTACCTCCATCTTTAATTTTACTTATTTCTAGAAGAATTGTAGAAAATGGAGCAGGAACAGGATGAACAGTATACCCCCCTCTCTCTTCTAATATTGCTCATAGAGGATCTTCTGTAGATTTAGCAATTTTTTCATTACACTTAGCTGGTATTTCTTCTATTTTAGGAGCAATTAATTTTATTACAACAATTATTAATATACGAATTAATAATATATCTTTTGATCAAATACCTCTATTTGTATGAGCTGTAGGAATTACAGCTTTATTACTTTTATTATCTCTACCAGTTTTAGCTGGAGCTATTACAATACTTTTAACTGATCGTAATTTAAATACTTCTTTTTTTGATCCTGCAGGAGGAGGAGATCCTATTTTATATCAACATTTATTTTGATTTTTTGGGCATCCAGAAGTTTATATTTTAATTTTACCAGGATTTGGTATAATTTCTCATATTATTTCTCAAGAAAGAGGAAAAAAAGAAACTTTTGGAAGCTTAGGAATAATTTATGCTATAATAGCTATTGGTCTATTAGGATTTATTGTATGAGCTCATCATATATTTACAGTAGGTATAGATATTGATACTCGAGCTTATTTTACTTCAGCAACTATAATTATTGCAGTACCTACAGGTATTAAAATTTTTAGTTGATTAGCAACTCTTCATGGAACACAAATTAATTATAGACCATCAATATTATGAAGATTAGGATTTATTTTTTTATTCACAGTAGGTGGATTAACAGGAGTAGTTTTAGCTAATTCTTCTATTGATATTACTTTACATGATACTTATTATGTTGTAGCTCATTTTCATTATGTTTTATCTATAGGAGCAGTATTTGCTATTTTAGGAGGATTTATTCATTGATATCCTTTATTTACAGGATTAATTTTAAATCCATATTTATTAAAAATTCAATTTATTACTATATTTATTGGAGTAAATTTAACTTTTTTTCCCCAACATTTTTTAGGATTGGCAGGTATACCACGACGATATTCTGATTATCCAGATAATTTTGTTTCTTGAAATATTATTTCTTCTTTTGGATCTTATATTTCTTTAATTTCAATAATTATAATTATTATTATTATTTGAGAATCAATAGTAAATCAACGAATTATTTTATTTTCTTCAAATATATCTTCATCTATTGAATGATATCAAAATTTACCTCCTGCTGAACATTCTTATAATGAATTACCTATTTTAAGTAATTTCTAATATGGCAGATTATATGGTAATGGATTTAAACCCCATTTATAAAAGGATTTATCCTTTTTTTTAGGAAATGGCAACTTGATCTAAACTTTTAGCTTGATCAAAATAGAACTGATTCACCTTTAATATAGAAACAAATTATTTTTTTCCATGATTCATAAACATTTAATTACTTTAATTTATAATTACAATTTTAGTTTCTTTATTTAATAATTAATTTATTTTTTGAATAAATATATTAATCGATTTCTTTTAGAAGAACAAATAATTGAATAAATTTGAACTATTTTACCAGCTATCACTTTAAATTTTTATTGCTCTTCCTTCTTTACGTTTACTTTATCTTTTTTAGATGTGAACTTAATAATCCTTTAATTACTTTAAAATCAATTGGTCATTCAATGGTATTGAAGTTATAGAATACTTCCAGATTTTAATTAATGTTGAATTTGATTCTTATATAATTCA
>CAMUPN010000034.1:0-43000 GCA_947093115.1 Brenthis daphne | reverse complement strand
CGCTAGCCCGTCTAGGACCTGGCGGAGTTTGCCCGCCAGCCTATCTGCCACCTCTGGCGCGACGGTGGAGGGAAGCTCCAAACCTAACCTAACCTAACCTAACCTAACCTAACCTAACCTAACCTAACCTAACCTAACCTAACCTAACCTAACCTAACCTAACCTAACCTAACCTAACCTAACCTAACCTAACCTAACCTAACCTAACCTAACCTAACCTAACCTAACCTAACCTAACCTAACCTAACCTAACCTAACCTAACCTAACCTAACCTAACCTAACCTAACCTAACCTAACCTAACCTAACCTAACCTAACCTAACCTAACCTAACCTAACCTAACCTAACCTAACCTAACATAACCTAACCTAACCTAACCTAACCTAACCTAACCTAACCTAACCTAACCTAACCTAACCTAACCTAACCTAACCTAACCTATTTTTTTTTTTTTTTTTTTTTTTTTTTTTTTTTTTTTTTTAACGTCAGGAAAACCCTGTTCCCGGGTACCCGTCCGCCTGGGGATAGGCGGATCGGGTTATGTGGGGCTCCTACCGCGCAAAGATGGTAAACGCGCGGCAGCCTACCCACTAAAAACCTGACGAAAGGCCACCTTGTCACCACAAAGCTGGGGTCACAGGTATCCGTATTCCTCTGTAGACCCCAGCGGCGAGAGCCTCTTACGGCCCGTCCCGTATCAGAGGGGCTAACCCCCGATGGCCTTCTTCGAGAGGCGCGCGGACGTCTCCGCGCACGCCTACTCGGGCCAGATTATTGGGCGGCCGACTTCCCCAAGCCGACCACCCTCTGGCTGGTGTTAAGGGGGGAGACGGCGATCGTGCGCCGCTCTCCGACGCCCGGTCCTTCTGCGGCGGATGGCGAGCTCGGCGTTGGCCTCTCTCGCCCTCTCCGCCGCCTCCTTCTGCGACATCACCACCTCGCAGAAGGACAGGACGGCATCCCAGGACCTTTCGCTACCGGCCATGGCTGAAATCACAGCCGGCAACGTCAGGTCCGCCCCAACAACACTCTGGAGCGCCTCGCGCTCCGTCTCCCAGGCCGGGCACACCTCCAGCGTATGCTGGGCCGACTCGTCCGGGCAGTCGTCGCAGTGGTGGCAGCGAGGAGAGGGCTCCCTCCCGGCGACCCGACACAGGTAACCCCCGAAGCAACCATGCCCCGAGAGGACCTGCGTGGCGCGGAAGGTTAAGACGCCATGACGCCTGCCCAACCACTGCGCGAGAATGGGGCGAACTGCCTCGACGGTCCGTCGGCCAGCGCAAGGGCGCTCCAGCCTGGACCTCCACACTTGTACCGCGGCAACCCGCTCGTCCTCCTGCTCGATTGGCGCTGTGCTGGGGTCCCCGGACGCTAGGCCTCGACGCCGACAATAAATCGACGCCAAGGAACGCGCGTCCAGGTCCCAAGGCAATAGGCCGGCCAGCAAGCACGCCGCCTCCGCCGAGATCGTACGGTACCCCCTTATGGCTCTGATCGCCATCACCCTCTGCACCCTCCGCAGCAGGGCAATGTTGTCACGCGACAGGCCATCCGCCCACACTGGGGCACCGTACATCGCCATCGAGCGAACCACCCCCGTGTATAGCCTCCGCGTTGCTACACTCGGTCCACCTATGTTTGGCAGGAGCCTAGACAGCGCCGCCGACTCCTTCAGTAACCGCGGCACCAAAGCACTGAAGTGCGCCCGGAAGTCCCACCGGCTGTCGAGAACAAGTCCGAGGTACTTCATAGTACTCTTTACGCCGATGCGGACCCCCCCCACAACAATGTGCGCATCCAGAGGCGGCGCCCTGCGAGGACCGTGGAAGCACACGGCCTCCGACTTCTCCAGGGCTACATTGAGGCCCAGCCGCCGAATTCGCCCCACAACATGGGCAACCCCTGCCGTCGCTAAGATCGCCGTCTCCCTGTAAGTTGCCTGGCTCGCCGTCACCAGCGTATCGTCGGCGTAGCAGGTGACCTCCACACCTCGTAGACTGGCGCCCCTTAACACCCAGTCATATCCGATGTTCCACAAGAGCGGTCCGAGCACCGACCCTTGTGGAACACCGCACACCACCTCCCGACTTTCCCACCCTTCCTGTCCTGGGAAAGTCACCCACCTCTCCGACAGGTAGGCCTCCACGACGCGACGGAGGTAGGTTGGCACCCCGTGATAGCGGAGCGCCTCCCTTATGCAGCTCCAGGGCAACGCGTTAAACGCGTTCGCAATGTCGAGTGACACCGCGATGACGACTTCGCCCCGGGAGACTGCTTCCTGCGCCTGGGACCGGACGCGCAGAATGGCATCCACGGTGGAACGGCCACCGCGAAAGCCAAACTGGACGTCGGAGAGGTTGGGTCCTGCCTGCTCTAAGTGCGCCACCAAACGCCCGGCCACTACACGCTCGAAGAGCTTGGCCACTTCGTCGAGGAGGACGATGGGGCGATACGCAGACGGAGATTCCGCGGGCCGCCCCTCCTTTTTGAGGAGGACTAGTCTGCCTGTCTTCCACCGCTGTGGAATTATGGCTTGAGCCAGACAGGCAGTAAATAGTCCTCGAACTCTCAACTCCAGGGACTCCATGGCCAGAACCCACACTCGCCCTGGTATGCCATCAAGACCGGGGGCCACCTTCTTTTCTCTGAGACGAGCTACGGCACTTCCCAGCTCCTCTTCCGTAACCTCTGGGACTTCTCCCTCTTCCTGCCTAGTTTCCCGTCGGGCCATTGGTGGCGGCTGATGTTGTGCCTGCGCACCGTGTGGGAACAGAGCCGCAACCACTCCTCGGACCACGCCCGGCTGGAGAGACTGCGTAAGTGGGGGGGCCCAAGGACGGAGCTGGTTTCGCACCATCCTATAGGGCGTCCCCCAGGGATCGCGTTCCAACTCATCCAGCATTCGCTCCCGGGCCGTGGTCTGCGACTCAGCTATCGCCACCTGCAAGCTGGTTTTTGTGGCAGTATAGATGGAGTATAACCTATCCTCCTCCATTTGATGCCTCTCCCTATCAGCGGCATTAAGGCTCCTAAAGCGCCTCCTCCGACAGCGCGTGTACTGGCGCCTGGCGGCCACACACTCTTCGCGCAGCTGCGCAATTGCCGCCGACCACCAGTACACTTGGCGCCTAGACGGGCAGCGCCTTGAGCGAGGCATGCACAGGTCGCAGACCCGCGTTACCATCTCCACCAGTCCTTCTGCCGAGTCTGTGACATCCCCGGTGGCTTGGGGCAGCCATGAGGCCACTATCACCGCCTCCTTTAACACCTCTGCATCAAGGCGCTTTAATTGCCACCTCGGGCCGTCCTCTCCCGAGGTTCGGCTGGGGCCTGGCGGCACCGCCGGATGTGTGGAGATCTCAAAGCGGATGTATAAGTGGTCCGAGAGAGTCTCCACATCACCCAGCACTCGCCAGTCCTGAACACGGCGCGCTAAGGCTGGGCTCGCGAACGTTACGTCCACGACGGACCCGCCCTGCCGTCGCACACACGTGTTGGCCGTCCCCCGGTTGAGGGCCACCAAGTTAGTGGCGACAACCCACTCTTCCACCAGCCTGCCCCGAGCGTCAGTAACCGATGAGCCCCACATACTGGATTTCGCATTGAGATCCCCCGCGATGACCAGATTTCTGGCCTGGAGGGTCCGAGAGAGCTCCGTCACCTCATCCAGGAACTCCTCGAACTCTGCGACGGATCGGTTGGGGGAGAAGTAGACCCCGACTACCGCCGTGTCCCCCAGCAGTGCCGCTACGCAACCCGAGCCCCTCACGACACGAGTAAAGGGTGGAGAGCCCGCGGCGACCTGGGAAACAATGGCCACCAATCCGTCGCTGTCACCCGCCCAGTTGTCACGCGGGGGAACCCAATACGGCTCCGCCGCGACCGCCACTTGTACGGACCACTGCACCAGGCTCTGAACAAACAAGTCCTGGGCTCTGGCACAGTGGTTTAAGTTCGTCTGTAGAACTTTAAGGGCCATCGCTACTGTTGTTCCATCGATTCTACCTCCGTCGGCGGCTTGGGCGCACTAGCCACAGGTTTGGCCACCTTCTTCTTCCGAGCTGGGGCTCGGGTACAGGCCGCACTACCAACGATATGGTTAGCTGGCCTCTTTAAACCTTCACAGACCGGGCAATGTGGTGCGGCCGTGCATTGATCGCGCTTGTGCCCAACTTTCCCGCATCGGAAGCACTGGCTGCTCCGATCCTCACCGCCAGTGCATTTAACCGCCATGTGCCCCACTTCGTGGCACCGGAAACATCGCTGGGGTCTGGCCTGCAGCAGCTTGACCTGTGCTGACACAAACCCCACGAGAAGGCGACCACCATCCACAAATTTTCTTGGCCGCTAGTATAGGGCAGCTGACCCACGCCGTCCCGAGACCCGAAGTCCCCCGGCGAATTTCTCCCACTTTAACGGCGTCAGCAGTACAGCCACCCTTCCGGCTGATAGCCTCCGCCAGTTCCACCTTTGACACCGAGTCGTCAAGTCCGGTTACCCGTAGCTCGGTGCATTTAGTTGGCCTGGAGATTCGGACTTCATCCCCATCCAGGACACCCCTTATGGCTTGGGCCAGGGCGTCAGCCTTTTCCGCACTGCTGGCACCTGGAATTTCCAACATCCTTGCCCCAGTGGCGGCCACCTTGAACCTGATGTCCTTTATACCCAGGTCGTTTAGGTCCAGTTTTGTCTTGACCTGGGTAAATACCTCCTGGTAGGTAATATTCCGCTCGACAGCTATAGGCTGGAGCTTAAGGACAACCGCTGCCGAGCGAGGAGACCGAAGCTTTTTAGCCTGCTTCTTCTTCGGTTGAGCGGCTGCTTTCGGTGGCTGTTTCGCGGCCGCCGCTGTCTTTTTCGCCCCTCTTCTAACCACCACATTCCAACCTTCCGCAGTGGAGGGGGCTGACGTAGACGGAACCGGCTCATCCCTTGTGGCTTGCGCCACCGGTTGCTTTGTAGGCTGGCCTACAACCTTTTTTGTTTTACCCGGTTTGGGTTTCTTCTTTGTTGGCCCTGGCGCCGGATTGGCGGGGGCCATGAGGGTCGTCATCCTTGTGTCCTCTGCTGCAGCCTTTGGAACCGACCTTTCCTTCACCCTATCAGACGCCAGAGGAGGTCGAACCCGCTGTTCTGGTAAGAGCCTGCCCTCCAGCGCCTCAAACCGCGCATTGATCATGGTCCCCACCTGGACCATGATCGTTCGGGCCAGCTCGTCCACGCCCGCCGGATGTTGTGGCGGGGAATTCACTGGGGCTTGCACCCGGGATGATGGAGATCGCACTTCAGCTGGAGAGACCCCCACTTGCGCCCTGAGCGCCACAAACTCCTTGCGCATCTCCTCTATTTCGGATTGCAGGCGAGCATTGCTGGCCCTTAGATGGGCCACCTCATCCGACGCAGTCCTCCTCGCGAGGGTGTCCACCGCCGTGGCTATCGTTCGTGACGCCTCCTTCAGGGCCTTAATGAATCCTCCTTTTAGGTTTCCCGACTTTTTAGCCACATTCTCTATCACCTCGAGGCTATCTTTCACCTTCCTTTGCAGATCCAAAGCTAGGACCGCCTCGGGCTCCTCGCATTCCGCAAATGGCACCGATGACGCACCAGACTGGCGTGAGCTTGCCCGAGTGCACACTGACAGCGCCATCTCGGCCACCTCTTCTTCAGCACGCAATCTCATCTCCTCCTTTTTCGCCTCATTGAGGGCCCTCTTTGCATCGGCCAAACCGACGTATTCGCCAGTGGTAGCTGGCCGTCCTCGCCCTTTTTGAGGGACAACTTTGACTTTGGGTCTCCTTTCATCGCCAGACGACCCAGACTGACTACCCTGACTTTTCCTACGCCTCTTCCGGGGGTCTTTCAAAAATTGGGATCGCCCTAAACTCCCTACCGAGCTCATCGAGACAGAGCTGTCTCCGTCAGACTCTCTCCCAGACGCCCAGAGTCGTCCCCCCGATGAAAGAGAGTTCCGCCTCGACATCGCGCTCTCCCCAAGATCCACTCGGGTCAACACGACTTGCGGCTGTTTTGCCGCAACCTCCTCTGCTTTACCAACTGTCGCCACACGCGACACACTACTTCTCATCGACCGAACGCCAGTCACCGGCGCAACCTCCTCTCCGCCCATCACAGGCCCTACTTCTTCTCCGCCCGTCACAGGCACAACGTCTTGGGTTTTGTTTAATTTGGAATTCTGCATATTAAGTCCCACGAGTATGGGGGAAGGGTGGGTCCGTCCGCACAGTGCCCCCTGTCTGCGGATAAGCCAAAACGTAACCCGCTAAGAGTTTCGGCCGGTACTCTTGCGGGGGTAGCAGTAGCGACCGATCTACCCATCGGCCACGCATCCCCTCGCGCTGCTCCGCCACTTGGGATTGGGGTGATTTTTTATAGAGGTTTTCTTCCTCGCAGCCCGGGCGGTTAAGCCGAGGCTATCGGTCCCAGTTACCGGCCGCTAGACATGGCAACGACACCGGGTCCCGGGATTACGATTTGAGAGGGGCGTTGCACAGAGTGCTAGCCGGGCTGCGCAGTTAAGCGCCCGCCGGGCTCGCCCCACCTCCGCGCTTTTCTGTCAGGGTGTGCTCCCTTAGGCCGTGGGGTTAACAAACCCCTAAAGACACGCCCATGCCTACTGGTTTTGGTCCGCGCCGGTCAAGACCGGTACCACCAATGTGGTGGCATTCCCCTATCCGCCACCCGGGGGACGCGCCCAGTAGCAGTCCAGCAACTGCCCTGAGAACCTAACCTAACCTAACCTAACCTAACCTAACCTTTTTTTTTTTTTTTTTTTTTTTTTTAAGTCAGGAAACCCTGTTGCCGGGTACCCGCCGCCTGGGGAGAGAACGACGGGTTATGTGGGGCTCCTGCCGCGCAAAAGGTGGTAAACGCACGGCAGCCTACCCACTAAAACCTGACTGTGTCCACCACATTCGCCTCCAGGTCGGGGCCACGGGAACCGGAAAATCATCCGCGAACCCCGACGGCGATTGCCCTACGGCACGTCTCGGTGTCGGAGGGTGGCACCCTCTACGACCACCGTTTGGAGTAGCGCGCGGGGGACACCGCGCGCGCCTACTCGGGCCAGGTGATTAGGCGGCAGACTTCCCCAAGTCTGCCGCCCTCTGGCTGGTGTTAGGGGGGGAGGCGGCGTTCGTGGGCCGCTCTCCGGCGCCCGGTCCTCCTGCGGCGGATGGCGAGCTCGGCGTTGGCCTCTCTCGCCCTCTCCGCCGCCTCCTTCTGCGACATCACGTCCTCGCAGAAGGACAGGACGGCACCCCAGGACCTTTCGCTTTCGGCCATGGCAGAGATCACGGCCGGCAGCGTCAGGTCCGCCCCCACAACACTTATGAGCGCCTCACGCTCTGACGCCCAAGCTGGGCACTCCTCCAGCACGTGCTGGGCCGTCTCATCGACGCAGCCGTGGCAGTGGTGGCAGCGTGGATCCGGCTCTCTCCCGGCGACGCGGCACAGGTATCTGCCGAAGCACCCGTGCCCCGTAAGGACCTGCGTCAACCGGAAGGTGAGGACGCCGTGACGTCTCGCCAACCACTGCCTAAGAACAGGGCGAACCGCGTCAATGGTCCTGCGACCAGCGGAAGGATGCTCTAGCCTGCAAAGCCACTCCTCAAGTGCGGAATCTCGCTCCTCCTCGCTCTCGTGCGGTGCTGGACTGAGGTCCCTGGACGCAAGGCCTCGACGCCGACAATAGGACGACGCCAAGGAAAGTGCATCCAGGTCCCAGGGTGTAACTCCAGCCAGCACGCACGCCGCTTCACCCGATATGGTCCGATACCCCCTTATAACCCGCGTCGCCATCACCCTTTGCGACTGCCGCAGAACTGCCACGTTTTCGCGGCAGAGAGCGTCTGACCAAACCGGGGCGCCGTAGAGCGCCATGGACCGCAGGACTCCGAGGTATAGGCGCCTGCTGGAGCAACTCGGTCCGCTCACATTGGGCAGCAATCTGCCCAGTGCACCTGCCGTTTTTCTAAGTTTCGGCGCAAGGGCATTAAAATGCGCCTTGAAATTCCACCGGCTGTCGAGCAAGAGCCCCAAGTATCTCATTGTACTCGACAAGCCGATGCGGACTCCGCCCACCGTTATGTGAGTGCCCGGAGGAGGTGCCCTTCGAGGGCCGTGAAAACATAGCGCCTCGGATTTTTCCAGGGCTACCTCCAGCCCCAACCTGCGTATTCTGCTAACGATGTGAGCCACTCCCGCCGTTGCCAGCCGCGCCGCCTCCCTATGACTATACGCCTGCGCCAAGACTAGGGTGTCATCCGCGTAGCACACTACACTGACTCCCCTCAGCGTGCTACCCCTTAACACCCAGTCGTAGCCGATGTTCCACAAGAGCGGCCCGAGAACCGAGCCCTGTGGAACACCGCACGACACTTCATGTCTTCCCCAGCCGTCCCGCTCAGGGTAGACCACAGACCTATCGGAGAGGTAAGCCCCGATAGTGCGACGCAGGTAGGTCGGCACCCCGTGATGGCGGAGCGCCTCCCTGATGCAAGCCCAGGGCAAGGAGTTAAATGCGTTTGCGATGTCCAAGGACACCGCAAAAACTACCTGACCCCGGGAAACTGCCTCCTGCACGCGGGACTTGACCCGCAGAATGGCATCCACAGTTGAGCGACCACCGCGGAAGCCAAACTGCGTGTCCGACAGGTCCGGCCCAACCTCCACCATGTGCTTGGTTAAACGCTCCACGACAATACGCTCGAACAGCTTGGCGAGCTCATCCAGCAACACGATGGGGCGGTAGGCGGAAGGAGACTCCACCGGACGCCCTTCCTTTCTGAGGAGGACTAACCTGCCTGTCTTCCACCTCTGTGGAATTGTGGCTTGAGCCAGACAGGCAGTGAATAGTCCCCTCACACAAGGCCCTAAGGCGTCCATCGCCAAGGCTAGGGCGCGACCAGGTATTCCGTCGGGCCCGGGGGCAACGGATTTTCCCCGCAGGCGCACCACAGCAACTGCCATTTCTTCTTCACTGACCTCCGGGACATCGTCCAGTCCTTCGTCGATATCGGCTATACCGCGTGGACCCATCTGTGGCGGCTGAAAGTCCTGGTGCGGGAAGAGTGAGTCCAGCACACTGCGCAACATTTCCGGCTCGAGTGTTTCGGTCAGTGGAGGGGCCCAGGGGCGAAGTTTGTTTAGAACCAATCTATATGGTGTGCCCCAAGGATCTCTATTGAGCCCCTCCAACATCTCGGCTCTCCCTTCCGATATTGCCCTGGCGATCTGGGCCGTTAGACGCGCCTTCGCCTCTACGTAGCGGGCATATCTATTGTCCTCTTCTGCCTGGTCCCGACGCGCCCTCCTACGATAGTGTGAGTAGAGACGTCTGGCAGCGACACAATCCTCACGCAGCTGAGCGATCTCCGCCGTCCACCACCAGACATGTTGCCGTGGGGGGCAACGCCCGGACCGAGGCATTGCGGCATCACAAATGCGCTTCGCCATCTCCACGATGCGCTCTGCTGTCTCGGTTGGGGACACTGTGTGTTGGGGCAGCCAGGAGGCTACAATCGCCGCCTCTTTCAATACCTCCGGGTTGAGGCGCCTCAACTGCCATCTTGGTCCTTCCTCCCTCCGAGTTCGGTTACGGCGTGGCGGCACCGCCGGATGAGTGGAGATCTCGTATAGGATGTAACGGT
Organism: Brenthis daphne; assembly: GCA_947093115.1. Lineage (NCBI taxonomy): Eukaryota > Metazoa > Arthropoda > Insecta > Lepidoptera > Nymphalidae > Brenthis > Brenthis daphne. The sequence goes on along the minus strand of CAMUPN010000034.1, from coordinate 33,332 downwards.
GGTCCGAGAGCGTCTCCACGTCATCCAGCACTCGCCAGCCGTGGACACGGCGCGCTAAGGCAGGGCTCGCGAACGTTACGTCCACGATGGACCCGCCCTGCCGTCGCACACACGTGTCGACCGTTCCCTGGTTAAGCACTGTCAGGCCAGTAGCAACGACCCAATCTCCAAGGGCTCTCCCCCGCGCATCTTCCACTGTGGAACCCCACATGCCGGACTTCGCGTTCAGGTCCCCCGCAACGATGACTTCCGCAGGCCCACATCTGGCGATTAACTCCCCCAACCTGTCCAAGAACTCTTCAAACTCTACCAGGGTTCTGTTGGGGGAGAAATATACCCCGACCACAACGACCTGTCCCAGCAGTGCCGCGACGCACCCCGAGCCCCTTACAACACGTGCGAAGGGTGGGGAACCCGCGGCGACCTGGGAAACGATGGCCACCGAGCCGTCGTCGTCGCCCGCCCAGTTGTCACGCGGGGGGACCCAATACGGCTCCGCTATTACAGCGACCTGCACCGACCACTGCGCCAGACTTTGGACAAACAGGTCCTGGGCTCTGGCGCAGTGGTTAAGGTTCGCCTGTAGTACCTTTAGGGCCATAGTTAAGTTTCCATGGCCCTTCCCTCCTCGGTCCTATTTTGAACCGGCTGTTCCCGAGCCGTTGGCCCAGACGTCGCTTTCCTCCGTCTTTTGCTTGGCTGGGACCGAGTGCAAGCCGCACTTCCCACGGTGTGGTCCGCTGGCCTCTTCGCCGCCTCACAAACTGCGCAGTGTGGTGCAGACGTGCATTGGCTGCGCAGGTGACCAGGCTTTCCGCACCTGTAGCACTCAGCACTACGGTCTATCGCCCCCGTGCACCGCGCCGCCACATGACCTCCCTCGTGGCAGCGATAGCACCGCTGCGGCCGAGTTTGCAGCAGTTTCACCTGCGCAGAAACCAATCCCACAAGGAGGCGACCACCATCCACTACCTTCTTGGCAGCGACGACCGGGCAACGGACCCACGCCGTTCCCAGCCCAAAACTCTCCCGGCGGATGTCTCCCGCTTTGACCAAATCGGTGCTGCAACCGCCTGTCCGGCTGATAGCCTCCGCCAATTCTGTCGGGGTAACCGAATCATCTAGACCGGTTACCCGTAGCTCCGCACACTTGGTGGGCCTGGAGACTTTAACGTCTTCCCCATCCAGGACCCCCTTCAATGCCTGTGCAAGGACGTCCGCCTTTTCGCCGCTGTTTACCCCCGGTATCTCCAGCATTCGAGCGCCCGTTGAGGCCACCTTGAAACGAACGTCCTTGATGCCCAGCTCGGTCAGGTCGACTTTCGTCTTGACCTGGGCGAAGACCTCTCCATATGTAACCTTTCGCTCGACAGCTGAAGGCTGGAGCTTTATTACTACCGCTGCCGAGCGAGGAGGCCGGAGTTTCCCGACTTTTCGCTTTTTGGGCGGCATGTCCGACTTCTTCGGCTGCTGTACTGTAGCCGTCTTCTTTTTGGCCCCCCGTCTCACTACCACATTCCACCCGTCAGCAGTGGGAGGGGCTGAGGTAGCTTGCGCAGTTCCCGTTGTTGGGGTTGGCGCAGCCGGTTGTTGTGCCTGCTTTTTCCCCGTCTTCTTCTTTCCTTTCTTTTGGAGGGGGGCAGGATTTGCCGGGGCAACCAGGGTCGTTACTCCGGTCCCTTTCTCCACCGGTTTTGCCGGCGCCATTTCCTGCGGCTTGTCCGCTGCCAGTGGAGGGCGTATTCGCCGCTCAGGCAGGAGGCGGTCCTCTAGGGCCTCGAACCGGGCACTGATCATGGTCCCCACCTGGACCATGATCATTCGGGCCAGATCGTCCACGCCCGCCGGTTGTTGTGGCGGGGGACTCGTCGGGACCTGCCTCGGGGGTAGTTGAGGCCATACTTCGGCTCGGGTAGCTTCAACCTGCGCTCTCAGCGCCGCAAACTCCTTGCGCATATCATCGAGCTCAGACCGCAGGCGGAGGTTACTTGCTCTTAATTGGGCTGCCTCATCCGACGCCGTTCGCCTGGCAAGGGTATCTACCGCAGAGGCTATGGTCCTAGTCGCCTCTTTAAGGGCCTTTATGAAGCCTCCTTTTAAGTTGCCAGACTTCCTGGCCACATTTTCAATTATCTCCAGGCTAGCCGTCACACTCTTCTGCAGGTCTGAAGCCAACACTGCCTCTCCTCTGGTCTCCTCCAATAACGTGACTGACGAAGCGTCGGACAGACGCGAGCTCGACCTAGTGCTCACAGCCAACGCCATTTCTGCCACCTCTTCCTCGGCCCGCAGCCTCAACTCCTCTCTCTTGGCCTCGTTGAGGGCTCTCTTCGCCTCTGCCAAACCGACGTACTCTCCCGTGGTGGAAGGTCTGCCTCTCCCTCTGCTCGCAGCCGTCTTGGTTTTTAGGCCGCCCTGTATCCTCGTCAGATGACCCTGACTGGCCGCTGTTCTTGTGCGGTCTCTTTGCGGCCTTTTTGAACTTAGACCTATTCGAGCTCCCAATCGAGCTTACGGAGATGAAGCTTTCTCCGTCAGAATCCTTCCCGGAACCAGCCCAAAATCGTCCGGAAGAGGACGTGGGACTTAGTCTGCTAAGTGCGCTTTCCCCCAACTCTACCCGGGTCAGCACAACTTGCGGCTGTTTCGCCGCAACCTCCTCTACTCTATCTGCAGTCGCAACACGCGAACCGCCACTCCTCAATGACCGAACGCCAGTAACTGGCGCAACCTCTTCTCCGCCCATCACAGGCCCTACTTCTTCTCCGCCCGTCACAGGCACTACGTCTTGGGTTTTTGATTTGGAAATAGAATTTTGCATATTGAATCCCACGAGTATGGGGGAAGGGTGGGTCCGTCCGCACAGTGCCCCCTGTATGCGGATAAGCCAAAACGTAACCCGCTAAGAGTTTCGGCCGGTACTCTTGCGGGGGTAGCAGTAGCGACCGATCTACCCATCGGCCACGCATCCCCTCGCGCTGCTCCGCCACTTGGGATTGGGGTGATTTTTTATAGAGGTTTTCTTCCTCGCAGCCCGGGCGGTTAAGCCGAGGCTATCGGTCCCAGTAACCGGCCGCTAGACATGGCAACGACACCGGGTCCCGGGATTACGATTTGAGAGGGGCGTTGCACGAAGTGCTAGCCGGGCTGCGCAGTTAAGCGCCCGCCGGGCTCGCCCCACCTCCGCGCTTTTCTGTCAGGGTGTGCTCCCTTAGGCCGTGGGGTTAACAAACCCCTAAAGGCACGCCCATGCCTACTGGTTTTGGTCCGCGCCGGTCAAGACCGGTACCACCAATGTGGTGGCATTCCCCTATCCGCCACCCGGGGGACGCGCCCAGTAGCAGTCCAGCAACTGCCCTGAAAACCTAACCTAACCTAACCTAACCTAACCTAACCTAACCTAACCTAACCTAACCTAACCTAACCTAACCTAACCTAACCTTTTTTTTTTTTTTTTTTTTTTTTTTTTTTTTTTTTTTTTTTTTTTTTTTTTTTTTTTTTTTTTTTTAAGTCAGGAAAACCCTGTTGCCGGGTACCCGCCGCCTGGGGAGGAACGACGGGTTATGTGGGGCTCCTGCCGCGCAAAAGGTGGTAAACGCGCGGCAGCCTACCCACTAAAACCTGACTGTGTCCGCCTCATTCGCCTCTAGGTCGGGGCCACGGGAACTAGAGAATCATCCGCGAACCCCGACGGCGATTGCCCTACGGCACATCTCGGTAACGGAGGGTGGCACCCTCAACGACCACCGTTTGGAGTAGCGCGCGGGGGACACCGCGCGCGCCTACTCGGGCCAGGTGAGTAGGCGGCAGACTTCCCCAAGTCTACCGCCCTCTGGCCGGTGTTAGGGGGGGAGGCGGCGATCGTGGGCCGCTCTCCGGCGCCCGGTCCTCCTGCGGCGGATAGCGAGATCGGAAGTCGCCTCCCTTTCTCTCTCCGCCGCCTCCTTCCGCGACATCACGTCCTCGCAGAAGGATAGGACGGCTGCCCATGACCTTTCGCTACCGACCATGGCGGAAACCACTGCCGGCAACGTCAGGTCAGCCCCCACAACACTGCGGAGCTCCTCTCGCTCCGACACCCAAGCTGGGCACTCTTCCAGCACATGCTGGGCGGACTCGTCGACGCAGCCGTGGCAGTGGTGGCAGCGTGGATCCGGCTCTCTTCCGGCGACGCGGCACAGGTATCCGCCGAAGCACCCGTGCCCCGTGAGGACCTGCGTCAGCCGAAAGGTGAGGACGCCGTGACGTCTCGCCAACCACTGCCTGAGGACGGGGCGAACTGCGTCGAGTGTCCTTCGACCAGCCGAGGGGTTCTCCAACCTAGCGATCCACCCCTCAAGTGCGGCATCCCGCTCCTCTCTTTCGTGCGGTGCTGGGCTCAGGTCCCTGGACGCATGGCCTCGACGCCGGTGGTAAGTCGACGCCAAGGAAAGCGCATCCAGTTCCCAGGGTAGCACTCCAGCCAGCACGCACGCCACATCACCTGAGATGGTCCGGTAACCTCTCACGACCCTGGTTGCCATGATTCTCTGCGACTGCCGCAAGGCCGCTACGTTTTCGCGGCATAGGGCGTCCGCCCATACCGGAGCGCCGTAAAGCGCCATCGACCGCAGCACTCCAAGATAGAGGCGTCTGCTGGAACAATTTGGCCCGCTGACATTTGGCAACAATCTGCTGAGTGCGTTCGCCGTCTTCGTTAGCTTTGGCGCAAGCGTCTTAAAATGCGCCCGAAAAGTCCACCGGCTGTCGAGTACGAGTCCTAGGTACTTCATCGTACCCGACAAGCCGATTTGGACTCCACCAACCGTAATGTGGGTTCCTGGTGGAGGTGCTCTTCGAGGGCCATGGAAGCAAAGCGCCTCCGATTTCCCTAGAGCAACCTCCAACCCCAGCATCCGAATTCTGGCGACGATGTGGGCCACTCCCGCCGTCGCTAGTGCCGCCGCCTCCTTGTAGTTCTTTGCTCGCGCCAGGACCAGGGTGTCGTCTGCGTAGCACATTACGCTGATGCCTCTCAACGTGCTTCCCCTCAACACCCAGTCGTAGCCGATGTTCCACAAGAGCGGCCCGAGAACCGAGCCCTGTGGAACACCGCACGACACTTCATGCCTCCCCCAGCCGTCCCGCTCAGGGAAGACCACAGACCTATCGGAGAGGTAAGCCCCGATAATGCGACGCAGGTAGGTCGGCACCCCGTGATGGCGGAGCGCCTCCCTGATGCAAGCCCAGGGCAAGGAGTTAAATGCGTTTGCGATGTCCAAGGACACCGCAAATACTACATCACCCTGGGAGACCGCATCCTGCGCGCGGGACTTGACCCGCAGAATGGCATCCACGGTTGAGCGACCACCGCGGAAGCCAAACTGCGCGTCCGATAGGTCCGGCCCAACCTCCACCATGTGCTTGGTTAAGCGCTCCACGACAATACGCTCGAACAGCTTGGCGAGCTCATCCAGCAACACGATGGGGCGGTAGGCGGAAGGAGACTCCGCCGGACGCCCTTCCTTTCTGAGGAGGACTAACCTGCCTGTCTTCCACCTCTGTGGAATTGTGGCTTGAGCCAGACAGGCAGTGAATAGTCCCCTCACACAAGGCCCTAAAGCGTCCAACATGAGAGCCAACGCTCGACCGGGCACTCCATCCGGTCCCGGGGCAACGGACTTTCCACGTAGGCGCACAATCGCTGCTGCCAACTCCTCTTCGTCAACCTCCGGTATACTCTCCGATCCTCCGTCGTCTTCGTTATCAGCCACTGCTCGCGAAGCCATCCGCGGCGGCACAAAGCTGGGTCGGTGCGGAAAGAGACTCTCCATCACATTATGCAGAACTTCTCTGTCCAGCGTCTCTGTGATTGGAGGGGCCCAGGGGCGAAGCTTGTTCATAACCATCCTGTATGGTGTGCCCCAGGGATCTTGATTGAGCCCCTCCAACATTTCCGCTCTGCCTTCCGTTATAGCCCTTGCTATCTGGGCTTGTAGGCGCGACTTCGCCTCTACGTAATTGGCATACCGGCGGTCCTCCTCTGCCCGATCGCGGTGCACCCTCCTGCGGCAGTGCGAATAGAGGCGCCTGACAGCAACACATTCCTCCCGCAGTTGCGAGATTTCCCCGGTCCACCACCACACTTGCCGCCTTGGAGGGCGACCCCTGGACCGAGGCATGGACGCGTCGCATATGCGCTTGGCCAGCTCTACAATGCGCTTTGCTGTTTCTTCCGCGGAACTAATCTGGTGAGGCAGCCAAGAGGCTACCGTCGCCGCCTCTTTAAGCACCTCTGGGTTGAGGCGCTTAAGCTGCCACCTCGGACCCTCCTCCCTCAGGGTTCGGTTCGGGCTTGGCGGCACCGCCGGATGCGTGGAGATCTCGTATTGGATGTAAAGATGGTCCGACAAGGTCTCCACCTCATCCAGCACTCGCCAGCCGTGGGCACGGCGCGCTAAGGCAGGGTTTGCGAACGTAACGTCCACAATGGACCCGCCCTGCCGTCGCACGCACGTGTTGACCGTTCCCTGGTTTAGGACTGTCAGGCCGGTGGCAACAACCCACTCTTCCAGTAGTCGCCCTCGAGCGTCCGTTGCTGGGCAACCCCACGCACTTGACTTGGCGTTTAAATCGCCTGCCACCAGCGCGTAGCGGTGTCTACTCCGAGATATTATTTCCCCCAAACCATCGAGGAAGTTGTCGAACTCGACAAGGGTTTTATTGGGGGAGAAGTAGACACCTACCACTAACATTTCGCCTAGCGTGGCCGCCACGAAACCGGATCCCCTGTGCACCCGTGTGAAAGATGGTGCGCCTTCGCCTACCTGAGTGACAAGTGCCACTGACCCTTCATTGTCGCCGACCCAATCGTCCCTAGGTGGAGTGTAGTAGGGCTCTGATAGTATTGCCAGCTTCGCGGACCACTGCACCAGGCTTTGGACTAGGAGGTCTTGAGCCCTGGCACAGTGGTTTAGGTTTGTCTGCAGCACCTTAAGCATTGCGCTGCCGGTCCGTTACCTCCTTGGGTGGCCTGACTGCCCTGGCAGGACGGCTACGAGCCGGTGGCCGGGCGCAGGCTGCGCTGCCAACAACGTGGTTGGCTGGTCTCTTTGCGTTCTCGCAGACCGGACAGTGCGGCGCGGCGGAGCATTCCCCACGCTTGTGCCCTGGTTGGCCGCATCGGTAGCACTGGCTGCTACGATCGTCCCCGCCGGTGCATTTTGCCGCCACGTGCCCCAATTCGTGGCAGCGGAAACAACGCTGGGGTCGGGGTTCCAGTAGTTTGGCTTGTGCCAACACAAATCCAACCCTTATTTTGCCCTCGTCATTCACCTTTTTGGCAGCCAATACAGGGCATTTCACCCAGGCCGACCCTACGCCAAACCGGTTGCGACGTATTTCGCCAACCCTTACCGCCTCCTTGGTGCATCCTCCCGTCTTACTGACAGCTTCGGCTAGGTCTTCTGGCGTCACTGAGTCGTCGAAGCCCAGAACTCGAAGTTCAGCACACTTTACGGGCCGGGAAATCTGCACATCCTCCCCGGCTAAGATGGTACTCAGCTTTTGGGCTAGGGCATCGGCTTTGCTGTCGTTGCTAGAGCCCGGCAGCTCAAGCATCCTGGCCCCTGTCGCCGCCACCTTGTACTTCATGTCTGTTATGCCCAGGTCGTTTAGGTCCAGCTTTTGCTTGACCTGGGCAAACACCTCTCCGTACGTAATTTGCTTTCCTATAGCCCCGGGCAGTAATTTTATTACAACTGCAGCAGAGCGGGGTGGGCGCAATTTGGATCGTTTTGGCCTGCTAGAAGCTTTCACCTTGTTTTTCGGCTGCTGAGCAGCAACTGCCTTCTTCTTTGCTCCCCGTTTGACCACCAAATTCCATCCCTCTGATGTGGCTGGGGTGGGTGGGGGTGGCGCAACGTCTGTAGGAGTAGCTGTTTGTGCTACCTTAGGGGACGCTTTCTTCGGCTTTGTCTTTTTCATCGCCTTCTTCTTACTCACCTTTTTCGTGCCAGGATTGGCAGGTGCCATCAGAGTGGTAATAGAGGCTTCCGATTCATGAGTACGGGCCGCGTCTACAGTCATCACTGGTTGGACTCTTTCCTGCGGTAACAGCCTAGCCTCCAAAGCCTCGAAACGGGCACTCATCATGCTGCCGACCTGCCCCATTATGGAGCGCACCAATTCCTCTGTATTTAGAGGCGTCCTATCCGATGCTGGAGTAACCTCCTGGAAATCTGCCCGTGGCACGACTACGTCTGCAGTTACCGCCACATTCGTTGGAAGTGATTGTGGCAGCGGTGCTGCTCGAGCTCTTTCCAATTCCGCCCTCATGTCTTGCACCTCTTTTCTTAATTCAGCCACCTCGTTCTGAAGCCTGGTGTTGTTGGCTTGGAGCTGTGCTGCCTCCTCCGTAGCTGTGCGCCGCGCTAGCTTGTCTACGGCACCAGCGATTGTGCTCGCCGCATCCTTTAGGGCTTTGACAAAGCCTCCCTTCAGATTGCCCGACTTGGTGGCGACCATTCCTATAACCTCCAGGCTCGCTTTTACAGTTTCCTGAAGCTCACCCACCAGTTCCGCCTCCTGATCCAGTCCTGTCGTTTTATTGGACACCCCTGATGTACGTGGGCTGACTTTGGTCCTAAGTGCCATAGCTTTGTCCGTCACCTCTTTTTGGGCCCTGAGCCTTAACTCCTCCCTTCTCGCCTCATTGAGGGCTCGTTGTGCTTCGGCAAGTCCTACATATTGCCCTGTGGTTGGTGGGCGACCTCTTCCACGATTCACCAGTATTTTCGCACCAGTCTTATCGCCTTCCGGTGATCCAGACTGGCTTCGGCGTACTGTTGGAACTTTAGAGGACGTACTTCCTACGCCCTTTGCAGTCTTCCCCTTGGTTCCGCCTGTCGCAGGCCTTTCCTTTACTCCGCCCTTCTCAGGCAACAACTCATCTCCGCCCTTCGCGGGCCCCGCCACAACTTCGCCCATCTCAGGCCCAACTTCAATTTCTCCGCCCATCACAGGCTCTTCGTCTATATTTGGGTTTTGGTTTAAAACAGATTCCATACTTAGTCCCACGAGTATGGGGGAAATAAACCGTCCATCCGAGTGGTGCCCCCTGCACCCGGATAAGCCCAAACTGTAACCCACTCGAGTGTTGGCCGGTACTCAAGTGGGGGAAGCGGTAGGAACCGAACAACCTATCGGCCACGCATCCCCTCGCGCCGCTACGCCGCTTGGGATTAGGGTAATTTTTTTAGAGAGGTTTTCTTCCTCGCAGCCCGGGCGGTTAAGCCAGGGCCCTCGGTCCCAGTCCCGGCCGCTAGACATGATCAACGACACCAGGAACCGGGATTACGAGTTGAGGGGGGGGTGCACATGAGTGCTTGTCCGGCTGCGCAATTAAGCACCCGCCGGACCCGCCCCACCTCGCGCTTTTCTGTCAGGGTGTGCTCCCTTAGGCCGTGGGGTTAACAAACCCCTAAAGGCACGCCCATGCCTACTGGTTTTGGTCCGCGCCGGTCAAGACCGGTACCACCAATGTGGTGGCATTCCCCTATCCGCCACCCGGGGGACGCGCCCAGTAGCCAACCTAACCTAACCTAACCTAACCTAACCTAACCTAACCTAACCTAACCTAACCTAACCTAACCTAACCTAACCTAACCTTTTTTTTTTTTTTTTTTTTTTTTTTTTTTTTTTTTTTTTTTTTTTTTTTTTTTTTTTTTTTTTTTTGTTATCGCTGGGGAAACCCATCATGGGGACCCTACCGGCCGTCAATGGGTAGGGTACTGTGAGACTCCTACTCACTAAAACCCACAGCGGAACCCGTCGCCGCAGTGCAATGGGGTGCGTAGGATCGCTTGCGCATTCACTACAACACCCCTGCGGACAGCCCGTACCCCGCGGGCCTGCCTCGCCTAAACCGGAATGCCCTCGATTCACAGGGCATTCCGACCGCCCCGATGACGTGCAGGGGAGTCAACGAGAGACCCCCCCGCAGTAGCTCCTCTAGGGTGGCGGGAGAAGATGGGCGTACCGACGCCTCCTCTCCCCCAGCCGACGGCGACGAAGAGGGTCTGCTAAGGCGTTAGCCTCGCGTTCCCTCTCCGCCGTCTCCTTCAGTGAGATGACGGCCTCGCTGAAGGAGACCATCGCCGACCAGGACCTCTCGTCGCGTAGCATGGTCCCCACCACGCTTCGCAACGACAGGTCTCCACCCACTACCGCCATCAGGGCATGGCGCTGGGGAGCCCAAGCGGCGCATACCGCGAGGGTGTGGTGCGAGGTGTCCTCGGACGCACCACACTCGTGGCATGCGGGCAACGGTTCCCGACGCGCAACTCGACACAGATACTTACCGAAGCACCCGTGCCCGGTAAGTATCTGCGTCAACCTGAACGTCAGGACGCCGTGTGGCCGCCTGACCCAGCGAGACAGGAACGGACGAACCGCCCCCACCGTCGCCAGGCCAGCCGCTGGAGTCCCCAGTTCTTCCCACCAGCGCCGGATCAGTGCCTCGTCAGCTAGGCGCCTGATCCGAGCGACTCCCTCCCGCGCTGGACGTTCCCCTCGCGCCCGCTCACTCGCCCGAAACCGATAGACTTCGGCGAGCACCTCCGCCTGGAGTTCCCAGGGCGGATCGCCCGCCAGAAGCGTCGCCGCCGTGAAGGACACCGTACGGTATCCCCGTATCGCCCTCACCGCCAGGACCCGTTGCGCCTTGCGCAGTTGGGCCCTGTTCGGTGCGGAGAGGGCGTCCATCCAAACGGGGGCACCGTACAGTGCCATGGACCTCACGATGCCGGCATAGAGCCGCCGGCAGTGAGATCCAGGGCCCCCGACATTCGGCAGAAGTCTGCCGAGGGCCGAGGCGGCGCCGATCAGTCCTCGGGGTGAGCTGGGCGAAATGGACACGGAACGTCCAGCGTCCGTCCAGGGTCAGGCCCAAGTAGCGCATATGGGCCCGAACCTCCACCATCCTACCCTGGACTCGCAGACAGGCGTTGCGGGGGGCACCCCTGCGTGGGCCATGAAACAGGAGGGCCTCCGTTTTGGAGACGGAGACCCTCAGGCCCAGCATCCCTATCCGGTCGGCGACCAGATTGGTGCCGACTGTGGCCAAGCGTGCCGCTTCTTCATAGGAACGCCCCCGGGCTGTGACGAGGGTGTCATCGGCGTAGGCGATGACACCGAGCCCGGGGAGAAGCGGACAACGCAGGAGCCAGTCATAGCCGAGGTTCCACAGTACCGGGCCCAAAACGGCCCCTTGTGGAACCCCGCAGTCGACACGCCGCCGACCGACCACCCCATTTGCCCCCGTCCACACAACCTGTCTGTCGCGGAGGTATGCGTCCAACACCCGCCGGAGATAGAGAGGCACCTCATGAGCTCGAAGCGCCTCTCGTACAGTCTCGAACGGCAGGGTGTTGAAGGCATTGGCCACATCCAACGAGACGGCTATCAGCACGTCTCCCTCCTCCACCGCGGCCAAGGACCGAGCCTTCAGGGCGTTCAGGGCGTCCACGGTCGACCGACCCGCCCTGAACCCGAACTGAGCCTCCGAAAGGCCCGGCCCCACCTCCTCGAGATGCTGAGTAAGACGGGCAACGAGAATTCTCTCGAAGAGCTTGCCCATCTCACTCAGCATCACGATCGGCCTGTATGCCGAAGGGGAGTCCAGAGGACGACCCTCCTTGGGCAACAGGCACAGCAACCCCTCCTTCCAGATCTTCGGGAACTGCCCAACGCGAAGACAAGCGTTGAAGAGGTCCCGAAGATCCCCTCCCAGGTATTCCAGGGCGATGCACAGAACTCGCCCTGGAATACCGTCCGGTCCCGGAGCCGTCCTCCTGGCCCGCAACTTGTCCTGGGCCAGGTCCATCTCCCCCTCGGTGATTGGGGGGAATTCCTCCACTCCCACAGTGCGTGTGGGAGGAGCCATCACCGGGGGGACGTGCCCAGACGACTCCGGGAACAGCCCACCGATCAGCCGCAGGAGGACCTCGGGCGGCGTGGTCTCCGTGACCGGGGCGCCGTGCGCGCGGAGCTTGTTCCGCGCGCTGATGTAGGGGCGCCCCCATGGATCCCGATCCAGGCCCGCCAGCATTTCCTGGCGGGCCGCCGCCTTGGCCTGGCTGATAGCGAGCTGCAGGGCCTTCTTTGCTGACCGATAGGCCGCCCGCAGCTCGCTCTCCAAAACCGGGTCCAGGCCATTCCTCCTGCGGCACCGGACAAATCTCCTCCTGTGCCAATTGCAGGTCGCCCGAAGCTGTGCGATTTCGGGCGACCACCAATACACCGACCGGCGACGCCGGTCGAACCGCCTAATCCGCGGCATGGCCGCATTGCACACCCTCGTAAGGGCGTCGCACATGCGGCCAGCCAGCTCCTCAACATCGGAGCTGGCGCCCACCACACTCCCCTGGGAGCACCATGCCTCTACGATGGCCGCCTCCTTGGCCAGCTCAGTATCAAGCCGGCCCAGGGCCCATCTCGGGAACGCTCGAGAGGGCCCCCTTGGGCGGTCCACCGGCACCGGACGGGTGGAGATCTCGAATCGGATATAATTATGATCCGACAGAGTCTCCACCTCCTCCTCTACCCTCCAGTTGATCACCCTGCGTGCGACGGCGGGGGTGGCGAACGTTAGGTCCACCACGGACCCTCCCTGCTGTCGCACGCACGTGAACGCTGTCCCCACATTGAGTAGGGACAGGCCGGAGAGTAGGGCCCACGATTGGACGGCTCGACCTCGACCGTCCGACGTGGGATTCCCCCAGGCCAAGGACTTGGCATTGAAGTCGCCGAGGACGATAGTGTGCCTCGGCGACAGCCTGCAAACCGCAGCGCGGACGGAGTCGAGGAAGATCTCGAACTCCGCCAGACTGCGGTTGGGGGAGAAGTACACCGCAACGATGGCGTACTCTCCCCACCCTGCCACGACAAGTCCTTGGCCCCTCTCGATTGCCGAGAGACGGGGGCCGGTGCAGCTCCCAGACACTATGGCCACGGAGCCCTCTAAGTCCCCCACCCAGTTCGGTTGGTGAGGGACAAAATAGGGCTCGCAGGCCACCGCCAGATCTATTTCCCACTCGGCCATGGACTGCAGGAAGAGGTCCTGTGCCCCGGCCGAGTGGTTTACATTCCCTTGGAGGAAGCGCTTGTCGTCACCCATTATGACGACATATGCGCTTCCTCAGCCTGGCGGCTTCCGGCACTGACGACGGCTCCGGTCCCTAGAGCCGTCTTGCCTTTCGTGATGGGTGGGTTGCAGTCTCGCCCACCCATCATATGCCCAGAGGGGCGCCCGGCATCTGCGCAGACCGCGCAGCGGACTGCCTTCGCGGTGCAGGCAGCGGAATGGTGCTCATCGCTGCCGCACCGGAAACACAGGCGCCCCCGCTCTACCCTCGACGGGCACCGAGGTAGGGTATGCCCCAAACCCATGCATCTGAAGCAGCGTAATGGGCGCTGCTCCAGAACCTCGACCTTGGCCGACGACCACCCGACCAGGAGTCGGCTTGCGTCGGCCACTTTTTTGGCTGCCGTAACTGGGCACCTTACGACAGCCGTGCCCATCCCCCCTTTCCCGGTGTGGACCCGGCTAACCCAGACGGCCTCTGATGAGCAGCCGCCCGCCCTTGCGACTGCCTCGGCCACCGCCTCCTTGGTGACCGAGTCGTCGAGGCCCCACACCCTCAGCTCTCCCGTTTTCGCGGGGCGAGCGATGGTCGCCACACCATCCAGGACCTGGCGGAGCTTGTCCGCCAGCCTGTCCGCCACTTCCGACGGCACGGAGGGCGACAGCTCCAACAGCCGTGCCCCTGTCGCCGCGACCCTGACCGTCAAGCCACCTGTGACTCCGATCTGTGACAGGTCAACTCCCTGCCGCGCACGCTCCAGCAGTTTGGCGTAGGTGACGCCCTTAGCCGCCGCCTCCTGCTGGAGCGTTATAATAACCGCCGCTGTACGCGGCGGGGCCGACACCTTGGGCTTAGCCGGCGCCGAAGGGGCCTTCTGAACGACAGGCGCCTTTGGCCCCGAAGGAGCCTTTGGCGCCGACTTTGCACCAGCCGGGGCAACCGGGGCCGCTGGGGGGGAGGACTTCTTCCCCTTCCCTTTGCCCTTACGGACCACCGTTGCCCATGAGTCGTCATCTCCGGCAGTGCTCGGTCCCGCCACGGGGGCCGGGGGAGCTGGTCCAGCCACAGGGGCCGGTGGCGCCGGCTGCGACCTAGGGCGCACCGGGGCTGCCGTCCTAGCCTCATTGGGCTGACGCCTACGCGTTGCCGCACCATCACCCGCCACAGCCGCTACCGGCGCTGGCGCGCTCTGCGGCACCCTCGGCGCGGGAGCTGGCGCACCCGCCTCCCTCCTTTTGTCCGCTGCCAGAGGCGGACGATGTGACCTGGCCGGCAGCAGGCGCTCCTCAATTCCTGCCATTTTGGCATCAATAAGGGCCCCCACCGAGGAGATGAGGGAGGCCCTTAGCTCCTCCAACGCGTCCCCCTGCAGTGAGGAGGACGGAGCACTCGCCTTCAGCTCTGAGAACTGCCGACGGTGCGCCTTCACTTCAGCCTTGAGGTTTTCCACCTCCCGTCGCAGCCTCTCGTTATCGGCGGCCACCTTCCGCGTTTCCTCGCTTGAGGAGCGAGTCGCCAGAGCGTCCACAACCCCCGTGAGAGCCTCGGCAGCCAGCTTGAGCCGGCGGACATACTCCCCTTTTAAATTGCCAGAGGTCCTGGCAACGTGCAAAATCTCTGTGACGTTGCGCCCCGCTTCCGCCCGCAGACCCTGCACGTCCCTCGCAGAGATGCTCTCATCCCGTCCCTCAGAGGCCGAAAAGTCCGAGCCGAACTCGAACACCGCTCCGTCTGCCACTGCCTTATCCACTTTCTTCTTCCGGAAAGCGCGTGCCTCAAGCGCGCGCTCGAACTCGGCTTCCCTGGCCTCAGCCTCCAACCTGCGCAGATCCGCGCGCGCTCGGGTGATACCCGTACCCCCCCCGGCCCCAATGGGCTTACCCCTCCGCGCCTTATTATCTTTGGCGCGCACCCGCTGCTCCGTCTCCGTTTCCGAGCCCGAAGAGCCCGCCAACGGAGGACGCGCAGCAGTCCTCTTGCGCCCAATTGACGCATCTGTGTCCGCGCTGGCGTCCGAGTCAGCCATGACTCATTCGCCAACCGCACACACACAACACACCCACAAACGACGCAACAAACGTCGCCAAAACGACAAAAATACCAAACCGCAAGAAAAACACAAAAATCCGTAAGAAAAGCCAAAAGTCAAAACATGTAGTGCAAGAATCAGTATCCGGTAGTCAAAGCCAATCGATAACAACTCAAAACACTCAACAACAAACCCGTAATCGCAAGATAACCTAACCTAACCTAACCTTTTTTTTTTTTTTTTTTTTTTTTTTTTTTTTTTTTTTTTTTTTTTTTTTTTTTTTTTTTTTTTTTTTTTTTTTTTTTTTTTTTTTTTTTTTTTTTTTTTTTTTTTTGTCGGGAAATGCATTTACGCATGCCACCTGATAAACCCCCCCTCCCCCCCCCAGGTGGTTATGTGGGGCTCACCGGCTAGAAGAGCCGGTACTACCCACTAAAACCCGACATTCCCCTCCCCTCCGCCTTAATGGGACGCCGCAGGATCGCTCGCGCATAACTACTACGGCGCCCCGGCGGCAGGTCTGCCAATGGCTGACCACCATACCGATGAGGCTGCTCCACAGTCAACTCTGCTACACCAGAGAGGTACCCGGAGCAGCCCCATCAAATCCAACCTCCGCCCACCGAAGTAGGCCACCTCCAATCGGCTGCAGAGGACAGGGAGAGCGGCAACGACACACCGACACTCCTCTTCCTCTGCAGCCCCACCGCGTCCACCATCTAACGGTGGTGGCCCCGCTAGGCCGCGGGAGACAGGGACGAGCGGCGCATCGCCATACCGACACTCCTCTTCCCCCGCGGCCCCCCTACCGTCGGCCCACCTCCGGACCAAGATGGCTGCCGACAACCACGCCAGACGCAGGACCACCGAAATGGCCCCGCTCCAGCCGCCGCATCGACGGGCTAGCCCCGGCAGCACGGCCCGCGCAGCGCCTCCTACCGCAAAACGGCCGGAGACACCGCGCTACCTCCAAGGAGGAGACGGCGCCCTCCTGACACCGCTCCCCCTGCCCCTCCTGGCTGTTGGTCCGCGCCGGATTGCTCCGGTACCACAAGCTCCTGTCTGGGGGAACAGTCGCGAGTGGCATTCCCCTATCCGCCACCCGGGGGACGCGCCCGGTAGCAGTCAGCCTCTGCCCTAAGATAACCTAACCTAAACCTAACCTAACCTAACCTAACCTAACCTAACCTAACCTAACCTAACCTAACCTAACTAACCTAACCTAACCTAACCTAACCTACCCTAACCTAACCTAACCTCCCCTAACCTAACCTAACCTAACCTAACCTAACCTAACCTAACCTAACCTAACCTAACCTAACCTAACCTAAACCTAACCTTTTTTTTTTTTTTTTTTTTTTTTTTTTTTTTTTTTTTTTTTTTGTTATCGCTGGGGAAACCCATCATGGGGACCCTACCGGCCGTCAATGGGTAGGGTACTGTGAGACTCCTACTCACTAAAACCCACAGCGGAACCCGTCGCCGCAGTGCAATGGGGTGTGTAGGATCGCTTGCGCATTCACTACAAACACCCCTGCGGACAGCCCGTACCCCGCGGGCCTGCCTCGCCTAAACCGGAATGCCCTCGATTCACAGGGCATTCCGACCGCCCCGATGACGTGCAGGGGAGTCAACGAGAGACCCCCCCGCAGTAGCTCCTCTAGGGTGGCGGGAGAAGATGGGCGTACCGACGCCTCCTCTCCCCCAGCCGACGGCGACGAAGAGGGTCTGCTAAGGCGTTAGCCTCGCGTTCCCTCTCCGCCGTCTCCTTCAGTGAGATGACGGCCTCGCTGAAGGAGACCATCGCCGACCAGGACCTCTCGTCGCGTAGCATGGCCCCCACCACGCTTCGCAACGACAGGTCTCCACCCACTACCGCCATCAGGGCATGGCGCTGGGGAGCCCAAGCGGCGCATACCGCGAGGGTGTGGTGCGAGGTGTCCTCGGACGCACCACACTCGTGGCATACGGGCAACGGTTCCCGACGCGCAACTTGACACAGATACTTACCAAAGCACCCGTGCCCGGTAAGCATCTGCGTCAACCTGAACGTCAGGACGCCGTGTGGCCGCCTGACCCAGCGAGACAGGAACGGACGAACCGCCCCCACCGTCGCCGAGCCAGCCGCTGGAGTCCCCAGATCTTCCCACCAGCGCCGGATCAGTGCCTCGTCAGCTAGGCGCCTGATCCGAGCGACTCCCTCCCACGCTGGACGTTCCCCTCGAGCCCGCTCACTCGCCCGAAACTGGTACACTTCGGCGAGCACCTCCGCCTGGAGTTCCCAGGGCGGATCGCCCGCCAGAAGTGTCGCCGCCGTAAATGACACCGTACGGTATCCCCGCACCGCCCTCACCGCCAGGACCCGTTGCGCCTTGCGCAGTTGGGCCCTGTTCGGTGCGGAGAGGGCGTCGATCCACACGGGGGCACCGTACAGTGCCATGGACCTCACAATGCCGGCATAGAGCCGCCGGCAGTGAGATCCAGGGCCCCCGACATTCGGCAGAAGTCTGCCGAGGGCCGAGGCGGCGCCGATCAGTCTCGGGGTGAGCTGGGCGAAATGGACACGAAACGTCCAGCGTCCGTCCAGGGTCAGGCCCAGATATTTCATCTGGGCCCGTACCTCCACCATCCTACCCTGGACCCGCAGACAGGCGTTGCGGGGGGCACCCCTGCGTGGGCCATGAAAGAGGAGGGCCTCCGTTTTGGAGACGGAGACCCTCAGGCCCAGCAACCCAATCCGGTCGACGACCAAGTTGGTGCCGACTGTGGCCAAGCGTGCCGCTTCTTCGTAGGAACGCCCCCGGGCTGTGACGAGGGTGTCATCGGCGTAGGCGATGACACCTAGCCCGGGGAGAAGCGGACAACGCAGGAGCCAGTCATACCCGAGGTTCCACAGTACCGGGCCCAAAACGGCCCCTTGTGGAACCCCGCAGTCGACACGTCGCCGACCGACCACCCCATCTGCCCCCGTCCACACGACCTGTCTGTCGCGGAGGTACGCGTCCAACACCCGCCGGAGATAGAGAGGCACCTCATGGTACCGAAGTGCCTCTCGTAGCGTCTCAAACGGCAGGGTGTTGAAGGCGTTGGCCACGTCCAACGAGACGGCTAACAGCACGTCTCCCTCCTCCACCGCGGCCAAGGACCGAACCTTCAGGGCGTTCAGGGCGTCCACGGTCGACCGACCCGCCCTGAACCCGAACTGAGCCTCTGAAAGGCCCGGCCCCACCTCCTCGAGATGCTGAGTAAGACGGGCAACGAGAATTCTCTCGAAGAGCTTGCCCATCTCACTCAGCATGACGATCGGCCTGTATGCCGAAGGGGAGTCCAGAGGACGACCCTCCTTGGGCAACAGGCACAACATCCCCTCCTTCCAGATCTTCGGGAACTGTCCAACACGGAGACACGCGTTGAAGAGGTCTCGAAGATCCCCTCCCAGGTATTCCAGGGCGATGCACAGAACTCGCCCCGGAATACCATCCGGTCCCGGCGCCGTCTTTCTGGCCCGCAGCTTATCGCGGGCCAGTTCCATCTCCCCCTCGGTGATTGGGGGGAATTCGTCGACTCCCTCATGGCGTGAGGGAGGACACATCACCGGGGGGACGTGCCCGGAGGGCTCCGGGAACAGGCCTCCCACCAGTCGCAGGAGGACGTCGGGCGGCGTGGTCTCCGTGATCGGGGCGCCATGCGCGCGGAGCTTGTTCCGCGCGCTGATATACGGGCGCCCCCACGGATCCCGATCCAGGCCCGCCAGCATTTCCTGGCGGGCCGCCGCCTTGGCCTGGCTGATGGCGAGCTGCAGGGCCTTTTTTGCTGACCGATAGGTCACCCGCAGCTCGCTCTCCAGGACAGGATCCAGGCCATTCCTTCTGCGACACCTGACATAAGCCCTCCTGTGTCTATTGCAGGTCGCCCGAAGTTGTGCGATCTCGGGCGACCACCAATAGACACTTCGACGACGCCGGTCAAACCGCCTCACACGCGGCATGGGCCGTATCGCACACCCTCGTAAGGGCGTTCGCGAATACGGCCAGCCAGTTCCTCCACGTCGGAACTGGCGCCCACCACACTCCCCTGGGAGCTCCAAGCTTCGACGATGGCCGCCTCCCTGGCCAGCTCTGTGTCAAGCCGGCCTAGGGCCCACCTCGGGAACGCTCGAGCGGGCCCCCTTGGGCGGTCCATCGGCACCGGACGGGTGGAGACCTCAAATCGGACGTAATTGTGGTCCGACAGGGTCTCCACCTCCTCCTCTACCCTCCAGTTGATCACATTGCGTGCGACGGCGGGGGTGGCGAACGTTAGGTCCACCACGGACCCCCCCTGCTGCCGCACGCACGTGAACGCCGTCCCCACATTGAGTAGGGACAGACCGGAGAGTAGGGCCCACGTCTGAACCGCTCGCCCTCGAGCGTCCGACGTGGGATTCCCCCAGGCCAAGGACTTGGCATTGAAGTCGCCGAGGGACGATAGTGGGCCTCGGCGACTGCCTGCAGACCGCAGCGCGGACGGAGTCGAGGAAGACCTCGAACTCCGCCAGACTGCGGTTGGGGGAGAAGTACACCGCAACGATAGGCGTACTCTCCCCACCCTGCCACGACGAGTCCTTGGCCCCTCTCGATTGCCGAGAGACGGGGGCCGGTGCTGCTCCCAGACACTATGACCACGGAGCCCTCTAGGTCCCCCACCCAGTTCGGCTGGTGAGGGACAAAATAGGGCTCACAGGCCGCCGCCAGGTCTATCTCCCACTCGGCCATGGACTGCAGGAAAAGGTCCTGCGCTCCGGCCGAGTGGTTCAAATTCCCCTGGAGGAAGCGCTGGTGTCCGACCATTATGAGGACATACGCGCTTCCTCCCCAGCCTGGCGGCTACTCACACCGGGGGCGGCCCTGGTCCGTTGGGGCCGTCTTCCCCTTCGTAAACGGGCGGGTGGCACTCGCCTCCGCCCATTATGTGCCCCGAGGGGCGCCCCGCGTCCGCGCACACGGCGCAGCGCATGGTTTTCGCGCTGCAGTCCGCGGACTGGTGCCCCTCGCCACCACACCGGTAGCAGAGGCGGCCCCTCTCAACCCTGGACGGGCACACAGGCCAGGTGTGGGCCGATGCCCATGCACCTGAAGCAGCGCAATGGGCGCTGCTCCAGGACCTCCACCTTGGCCGAGCTCCAGCCCACGAGGAGCCGGCCGGCGTCGACCACGACTTTGGCCGCCGTGGCGGGGCATCGAACCACGACCGAGCCCACACCGCCCCGCCCCGTGCGGATCTCTCCCACCTTCACACTGGCCACGGGGCAATTGGCCGCCCTGGCGACCGCCGCAGCCACCTTCTCCTTTGTGGACGAATCATCAAGACCATCCACACGGAGATCGGCCATCTTCGCTGGGCGCGCGACGGTCGCCAGCCCGTCCAGGACCTGGCGGAGCTTCTCCGCCAGCCTGTCTGCAACCTCCGGCGCAGCGGAGGAAGGGAGCTCAAGGAGCCGAGCTCCTGTCGCCGCCACCCTCACCGAAAGCCCCCCGGTGATCCCCAGCTCCCGCAGGTCCACGCTTTGTTGGGCCCTCTCAAGGACCCTAGCGTAGGAGACGCCCTTCGAGGCGGCCTCCTGCGGTTACCGTTATGATTACCGCGGCCGTGCGCGGCTGAGCTGGGATTTTCGGCTTCTGCTGAGCCTGGGGAGCCCTCGGAGCCCTCGCTGCCGCCACTGGAGCTGCGGCTGGGGTGGAAGGGGTTGTCTTTTTCCCCTTGCCTTTCCCCTTCTTCACCACGGTGGCCCAGGTGCCTTCTTGCGGGGCAGCGGGGCGACTCGGCCCGGCCACCGGCGGAGGAGGAGCTGGTGCAGCAACCGCAGGTGCAGGCGGAAGCGGTCGCGCAGGAGCCGCTGCCTTCCCCTTCCCTTTTCCCTTGCCCTTCCCTTTGCCCCCTTGGGCTGCGGAGCCCCCGACTGCCACGGCCACGGCCGGCGCTGGCACTTGCCTCGGGGGAGAAGATCTCGGGGCAGGGCTCGGGGGAGCCACTGGCGCAGTCGCTACGCGTCGCCTATCCGCCGCAAGTGGGGGACGCATATTCCTCTCCGGGAGGAGCCGATCTTCTATCCCGGCGAACCGGGCATCAATTAGCGACCCCACTGAGGTGACGATAGAGGCCCGTATCTCCTCTAACCAGTCCCCCGCGAAGGCATCTGAGGGACCGGCCTTGGTCACCGAGAGCTCCTTACGGAGCTCACAAAACTCTCGCCGGTGAGCCTTTAACTCCGCCTTCAGCCCCTCCGTCTCGTGACGAAGGCGGGCGTTATCCTTCTTGAGGTTCTGGACCTCATCCGCCACCGTACGCCCTGCCAGCGCCTCCACAATCTTTTGCAGCGTGGCGGCGGACTCCTTAAGCATTTTTTGCATGGTGCCCTTCAGATTACCCGATTTTTGGGCCACCTCCAGTACCGCCGCCACGCTCTTGCTGGCGAGCTCCTTAAGTTCGTCGGCCGTCTGCTCGGCCGGGTCTCTTGAGGCCGGGGCCTCAGACGCCGACGCCTCAGAGTCCGTTGGCACAGATGTGCCAGCCTTACGGACCTTGGGTGCGCTTGAGCCCGCCTTACCGAAAGTACGCTGGTGTAAGCGCCTCTCGAATTCCGCCTCTCTCGCTCCCTCCTCCATGCTCTCGAGCTCACGCCGTGCACGAGCGATACCAGTACCTGGTGTACCCCCCTCTTTTCGTGCCTTCGCCCTTCTGGCGCTGACCGTCCTTTCGGTCTCAGTATCCGAGCTGGACGAGATCGCCATGGTCTTCTGGGGCCTCTTACGCCCCAGCGAAGCGTCCGTAAGACACCCATCCGATTCGCTTCCCTCCGAAGCCAAATCAACTACGCCAAACACTGGCTCATACGTCAAACCTAACCTAACCTAACCTAACCTAACCTAACCTAACCTAACCTAACCTAACCTAACCTAACCTAACCTAACCTAACCTAACCTAACCTAACCTAACCTAACCTAACCTAACCTAACCTAACCTAACCTAACCTAACCTAACCTAACCTAACCTCTTTTTTTTTTAATCGTGTTTAATCTTTACGCCGATGCGGACCCCCCCCACAACGATGTGCGCATCCGAAGGCGGCGCCCTCCGAGGACCGTGAAAGCACACGGCCTCTGACTTCTCTAGGGCCACTTGAAGACCCAACCGCCGTATTCTCCCCACAACGTGCGCCACCCCCGCTGTTGCCAATATCGCCGTCTCCCTGTAGGTCGATTGGCTCGCCGTCACCAGCGTATCGTCGGCATAGCAGGTGACCTCCACACCTCGCAGACTGGCGCCCCTCAGGACCCAATCGTATCCAATATTCCACAGGAGTGGTCCAAGCACCGACCCCTGTGGAACACCGCACACCACCTCTCGACTCTCCCAACCGTCCTGTCCTGGGAACGTCACCCACCTCTCCGACAGGTAGGCCTCCAAGACGCGACGGAGGTAGGTCGGCACCCCATGATAACGGAGCGCCTCCCTTATGCAGCTCCAGGGCAACGCGTTAAACGCGTTCGCGATGTCGAGTGGACACCGCGATGACGACTTCGCCCCGGGAGACTGCTTCCTGCGCCTGGGACCGGACGCGCAGAATGGCATCCACGGTGGAACGGCCACCGCGAAAGCCAAACTGGACGTCGGAGAGGTTGGGCCCACCTGCTCTAAGTGCGCCACTAGACGCCCGGCCACCACACGCTCAAAGAGTTTGGCCACTTCGTCTAGGAGGACGATGGGGCGATACGCAGACGGAGATTCCGCGGGCCGCCCCTCCTTTTTGAGGAGGACTAGTCTGCCTGTCTTCCACCGCTGTGGAATTATGGCCTGAGCCAGACAGGCAGTAAATAGTCCTCGAACTCTTTGCTCCAAAGACTCCATGGCCAGAACCCACACTTTCCCTGGGACACCATCAGGGCCAGGAGCGACATTCTTTGCCCGGAGGCGATCTACGGCTCTTGCCAACTCCTCTTCGCCTACTTCTGGCACATCATTATTTTCGTCCCTATCTACCTGCGAGGACATAGGTGGCGGCTGTTGTTGTGCCTGCGCACCGTGTGGGAACAGAGCCGCGACCACTTCACGGACTACGCTGGGCTGGAGAGACTGCGTAAGTGGGGGGGCCCAAGGACGGAGCTGGTTTCGCACCATCCTATAGGGCGTCCCCCAGGGATCGCGATTAAGCTCATCCAGCATCCGCTCCCTGGCAGTGGTCTGCGACTCAGCTATCGCCACCTGTAGGCTGGTTTTTGTTGCAGTATATATGGAGTACAGCCTTTCCTCCTCTATTTGATAGCTCTCCCTGTCCGCGGCATTACGGCTCCTAAAGCGCCTCCTCCGACAGCGCGTGTACTGGCGTCTGGCAGCCACACACTCTTCACGCAGCTGCGCAATCGCCGCCGACCACCAGTACACTTGGCGCCTAGACGGGCAGCGCCTTGAGCGAGGCATAGACACATCGCAGGCTCGTGTTATCAGCTCTGTCAACCTCTCCACAGAGTCCTCGATTCCCCCGGTGTTATGGGGCAGCCATGAGGCCACTATTGCCGCTTCTTTCAACAGCTCTCCATTGAGCTGCTTCAATTGCCACCTCGGGCCGTCCTCTCCCGAGGCCCGACTGGGACCCGGCGGCACCGCCGGATGTGTGGAGATCTCAAAGCAGATGTACAAGTGGTCCGAGAGAGTCTCCACATCATCCAACACTCGCCAGCCCTGGACACGGCGCGCTAAGGCCGGGCTTGCGAACGTGACATCCACAATGGACCCGCCCTGCCGTCGCACGCACGTGTTTGCCGTCCCCCGGTTGAGGACCACTAAATTAGTGGCGACCACCCACTCTTCCACCAGCCTGCCCCGAGCGTCAGTTGCCAATGAGCCCCACATACTGGACTTCGCATTGAGGTCCCCCGCGATGACCAGATTTCTGGCCTGGAGGGTCCGAGAGAGCTCCGTCACCTCATCCAGGAACTCCTCGAACTCTGCGACGGATCGGTTGGGGGAGAAGTAGACCCCGACTACCGCCGTGTCCCCCAGCAGTGCCGCAACGCAACCCGAGCCCCTCACGACACGAGTAAAGGGTGGAGAGCCCGCGGCGACCTGGGAAACAATGGCCACCAATCCGTCGCTGTCACCCGCCCAGTTGTCACGCGGGGGAACCCAATACGGCTCCGCCGCGACCGCCACTTGTACGGACCACTGCACCAGGCTCTGAACAAACAAGTCCTGGGCTCTGGCACAGTGGTTTAAGTTCGTCTGTAGAACTTTAAGGGCCATCGCTACTGTTGTTCCATCGATTCTACCTCCATCGGCGGCTTGGGCGCACTAGCCACAGGTTTGGCCGTCTTCTTCCTCCGAGCTGGGTCTCGGGTGCAGGCTACGCTACCGACGATATGGTTAGCTGGCCTCTTTAAACCCTCGCATACCGGGCAATGTGGTGCAGCCGTGCATTGGTCGCGCTTGTGCCCGTTTTTTCCGCATCGGAAGCACTGGCTGCTCCGATCCTCAACACCAGTGCATTTAACCGCCATGTGCCCCACTTCGTGGCACCGGAAACAACGCTGGGGTCTGGTCTGCAGCAGCTTGACCTGTGCTGACACAAACCCCACGAGAAGGCGACCACCGTCCACAACTTTCTTGGCCGCTAGCATAGGGCAGCTGACCCACGCCGTCCCGAGACCCGAAGTCCCCCGGCGAATTTCTCCCACTTTTACGGCGTCAGCAGTACAGCCACCCTTCCGGCTGATGGCCTCCGCCAATTCCACCTTGGACACCGAGTCATCGAGGCCAGTTACCCTTAAATCGGCGCATTTGGTCGGTCTGGAGACTTTGACATCGTCCCCGTCCAGTACTCCCCTTATCGCTTGGGCTAGGGCGTCAGCCTTTTCCGCACTGCTGGCACCTGGAATCTCCAGCATTCTTGCCCCAGTAGCGGCCACCTTGAACCTGACGTCTTTTATGCCCAGGTCGTTTAGGTCAAGTTTTGTTTTGACCTGGGCAAACACCTCCTGATAGGTTATATTCCTCTCGACCGCTGCAGGCTGAAGCTTGAGGACGACTGCTGCCGAGCGAGGAGGCCGAAGTTTTCCAGTCTTCTTCTTCTTAGGTTGAGCGGCTGCTTTCGGTGGCTGTTTCGCGGCCGCCGCTGTCTTTTTCGCCCCTCGTCTAACCACCACATTCCAGCCTTCCGTAGTGGAAGGGTTGATGTAGACGGAACCGGCTCATCCCTTGTGGCTTGCGCCACGGTTGCTTTGTAGGCTGGCCTACAACCTTTTTTGTTTTACCCGGTTTGGGTTTCTTCTTTGTTGGCCCTGGCGCCGGATTGGCGGGGGCCATGAGGGTCGTCATCCTTGTGTCCTCTGCTGCAGCCTTTGGAACCGACCTTTCCTTCACCCTATCAGACGCCAGAGGAGGTCGAACCCGCTGTTCTGGTAAGAGCCTGCCCTCCAGCGCCTCAAACCGCGCATTGATCATGGTCCCCACCTGGACCATGATCGTTCGGGCCAGCTCGTCCACGCCCGCCGGATGTTGTGGCGGGGAATTCACTGGGGCCTGCACCCGGGATGATGGAGATCGCACTTCAGCTGGAGAGACCCCCACTTGCGCCCTGAGCGCCACAAACTCCTTGCGCATCTCCTCTATTTCGGATTGCAGGCGAGCATTGCTGGCCCTAAGATGGGCCACCTCATCCGACGCAGTCCTCCTCGCGAGGGTGTCCACCGCCGTGGCTATCGTTCGTGACGCCTCCTTCAGGGCCTTAATGAATCCTCCTTTTAGGTTTCCCGACTTTTTAGCCACATTCTCTATCACCTCGAGGCTATCTTTCACCTTCCTTTGCAGATCCAAAGCTAGGGACCGCCTCAGGCTCCTCGCATTCCGCAAATGGCACCGATGACGCGCCAGACTGGCGTGAGCTAGTCCGGGTGCGCACTGATAGAGCTAAATCAGCCACCTCCTCCTCGGGCCCGCAGCCTAAGCTCTTCCTTCTTCGCCTCATTTAGGGCCCTTTTAGCCTCAGCCAAACCGACATATTCGCCAGTGGTAGATGGCCGTCCTCGCCCTTTTTGGGGGACAACTTTGACTTTGGGTCTCCTTTCATCGTCAGACGACCCAGACTGACTACCCTGACTTTTCCTACGCCTCTTCCGGGGGTCTTTCAAAAATTGGGATCGCCCTAAACTCCCTACCGAGCTCATCGAGACAGAGCTGTCTCCGTCAGACTCTCTCCCAGACGCCCAGAGTCGTCCCCCCGATGAAAGAGAGTTCCGCCTCGACATCGCGCTCTCCCCAAGATCCACTCGGGTCAACACGACTTGCGGCTGTTTTGCCGCAACCTCCTCTGCTTTACCAACTGTCGCCACACGCGACCACACTACTTCTCATCGACCGAACGCCAGTCACCGGCGCAACCTCCTCTCCGCCCATCACAGGCCCTACTTCTTCTCCGCCCGTCACAGGCACAACGTCTTGGGTTTTGTTTAATTTGGAATTCTGCATATTAAGTCCCACGAGTATGGGGGAAGGGTGGGTCCATCCGCACAGTGCCCCCTGTCTGCGGATAAGCCAAAACGTAACCCGCTAAGAGTTTCGGCCGGTACTCTTGCGGGGGTAGCAGTAGCGACCGATCTACCCATCGGCCACGCATCCCCTCGCGCTGCTCCGCCACTTGGGATTGGGGTGATTTTTTATAGAGGTTTTCTTCCTCGCAGCCCGGGCGGTTAAGCCGAGGCTATCGGTCCCAGTTACCGGCCGCTAGACATGGCAACGACACCGGATCCCGGGATTACGATTTGAGAGGGGCGTTGCACAGAGTGCTAGCCGGGCTGCGCAGTTAAGCGCCCGCCGGGCTCGCCCCACCTCCGCGCTTTTCTGTCAGGGTGTGCTCCCTTAGGCCGTGGGGTTAACAAACCCCTAAAGGCACGCCCATGCCTACTGGTTTTGGTCCGCGCCGGTCAAGACCGGTACCACCAATGTGGTGGCATTCCCCTATCCACCACCCGGGGGACGCGCCCAGTAGCAGTCCAGCAACTGCCCTGAGTAACCTAACCTAACCTAACCTAACCTAACCTAACCTAACCTAACCTAACCTAACCTAACCTTTTTTTTTTTTTTTTTTTTTTTTTTTTTTTTTTTTTTTTTTTTTTTTGTTGACGCTGGGGAAACCCATCATGGGGACCCTACCGGCCGTCAATGGGTAGGGTACTGTGAGACTCCTACTCACTAAAACCCACAGCGGAACCCGTCGCCGCAGTGCAATGGGGTGCGTAGGATCGCTTGCGCATTCACTACAAACACCCCTGCGGACAGCCCGTACCCCGCGGGCCTGCCTCGCCTAAACCGGAAATGCCCTCGATTCACAGGGCATTCCGACCGCCCCCGATGACGTGCAAGGGGAGTCAACGAGAGACCCCCCCGCAGTTAGCTCCTCTAGGGTGGCGGGAGAAGATGGGCGTACCGACGCCTCCTCTCCCCCAGCCGACGGCGACGAAGAGGGTCTGCTAAGGCGTTAGCCTCGCGTTCCCTCTCCGCCGTCTCCTTCAGTGAGATGACGGCCTCGCTGAAGGAGACCATCGCCGACCAGGACCCCTCGTCGCGTAGCATGGCCTCCACCACGCTTCGCAACGACAGGTTCTCCACCCACTACCGCCATCAGGGCATGGCGCTGGGGAGCCAAGCGGCGCATACCGCGAGGGTGTGGTGCGAGGTGTCCTCGGACGCACCACACTCGTGGCATACGGGCAACGGTTCCCGACGCGCCAACTTGACACAGATACTTACCAAAGCACCCGTGCCCGGTAAGCATCTGCGTCAACCTGAACGTCAGGACGCCGTGTGGCGCGCCTGAACCCAGCGAGACAGGAACGGACGAACCGCCCCCCACCGTCGCCGAGCCAGCCGCTGGAGTCCCCAGGTCTTCCCACCAGCGCCGGATCAGTGCCTCGTCAGCTAGGCGCCTGATCCGAGCGACTCCCTCCCGCGCTGGACGTTCCCCTCGAGCCCGCTCACTCGCCCGAAACTGGTTACACTTCGGCGAGCACCTCCGCCTGGAGTTTCCCAGGGCGATCGCCCGCCAGAAGTGTCGCCGCCGTAAATGACACCGTACGGTATCCCCGCACCGCCCTCACCCGCCAGGACCCGTTGCGCCTTGCGCAGTTGGGCCCTGTTCGAGTGCGGAGAGGGCGTCAATCCACACGGGGGCACCGTACAGTGCCATGGACCTCACGATGCCGGCATAGAGCCGCCGGGCAGTGAGATCCAGGGCCCCCGACATTCGGCAGAAGTCTGCCGAGGGCCGAGGCGGCGCCGATCAGTCTCGGGGTGAGCTGGGCGAAATGGGACACGAAACGTCCAGCGTCCGTCCAGGGTCAGGCCCAGATATTTCATCTGGGCCCGTACCTCCACCATCCTACCCTGGGACCCGCAGACAGGCGTTGCGGGGGGCACCCCTGCGTGGGCCATGAAAGAGGAGGGCCTCCGTTTTGGAGACGGAGACCCTCAGGCCCAGCATCCCTATCCGGTCGACGACAAGATTGGTGCCGACTGTGGCCAAGCGTGCCGCTTCCTCGTAAGAGCGCCCCCGGGCTGTGACGAGGGTGTCATCGGCATAAGCTGATGACACCGAGCCCGGGGAGAAGCGGACAACCGCAGGAGGCCAGTCATACCCGAGGTTCCACAAGTATCGGGCCCAAAACGGCCCCTTGTGGAACCCCAGCAGTCGACACGTCGCCGACCGACCACCCCATCTGCCCCCGTCCACACGACCTGCCTGTCGCGGAAGGTACGCGTCCAACACCCGCCGGAGATAGAGAGGCACCTCATGGTACCGAAGTGCCTCTCGTAGCGTCTCAAAACGGCAGAGTGTTGAAGGCGTTGGCCACATCCAATGAGACGGCTAGAAGCACGTCTCCCTCCTCCCACCGCGGCCAAGGACCGAACACTTCAGGGCGTTCAGGGCGTCCACGGTCGACCGACCCGCCCTGAACCCGAACTGAGCCTTCTGAAAGGCCCGGCCCCACCTCCTCGAGATGCTGAGTAAGACGGGGCAACGAGAATTCTCTCGAAGAGTTTGCCCATCCTCACTCAGCATCACGATTGGCCTGTATGCCGAAGGGGAGTCCAGAGGACGACCCTCCTTGGGCAACAGGCACAACAACCCCTCCTTCCAGATCTTCGGGAACTGTCCAACGCGAAGACATGCGTTTGAAGAGGTCCCGAAGATCCCCTCCCAGGTATTCCAGGGCGATGCACAGAACTCGCCCCGGAAATACCATCCGTTCCCGGAGCCGTCCTCTTGGCCCGCAGTGTTGTCGCGGGCCCATCTCCATCTCCCCCTCGGTGATTGGGGGGAACTCGTCGGACTCCCTCATGGCGTGAGGGAGGACACATCACCGGGGGGACGTGTCCGGAGGACTCCGGGAACAGCCCACCCACCAGTCGCAGGAGGACGTCGGGCGGCGTGGTCTCCGTGACCGGGGCGCCATGCGCGCGGAGCTTGTTCCGCGCGCTGATGTACGGGCGCCCCCACGGATCCCGATCCAGGCCCGCCAGCAATTCCTGGCGGGCCGCCGCCTTGGCCTGGCTGATAGCGAGCTGCAGGGCCTTTTTTGCGGACCTATAGGCCACCCGCAGCTCGCTCTCCAAGACTGGGTCCAGGCCATTCCTCCTGCGACACCTCACGTACCTCCTCCTGTGTCTATTGCAGGTCGCCCGAAGTTCTGCGATCTCGGGCGACCACCAATAGACACACCGGCGACGCCGGTCCTTCCGCCTGACACGCGGCATGGCCGCATCGCACACCCTCGTAAGGGCGTCGCGAATGCGGCCAGCCAGTTCCTCCACATCGGAATGGCGCCCACCACACTCCCCTGGGAGCTCCACACTTCGACAATGGCCGCCTCCCTGGCCAGCTCTGTGTCCAGCTGGCCAAGGGCCCACCTCGGGAACGCTCGAGGGGGCCCCCTTGGGCGGTCCACCGGCACCGGACGGGTGGAGACCTCAAATCGGACGTAGTTGTGGTCCGACAGGGTCTCCACCTCCTCCTCTACCCTCCAGTTGATCACGTTGCGTGCGACGGCGGGGGTGGCGAACGTTAGGTCCACCACGGACCCCCCCTGCTGCCGCACGCACGTGAACGCCGTCCCCACATTGAGTAGGGACAGACCGGAGAGTAGGGCCCACGTCTGAACCCGCCCTCGAGCGTCCGACGTGGGATTCCCCACAGGCCAAGGACTTGGCATTGAAGTCGCCGAGGACGATAGTGGGCCTCGGCGACTGCCTGCAGACCGCAGAGCGGACGGAGTCAAGGAAAACCTCGAACTCCGCCAGGCTGCGGTTGGGGGAGAAGTACACCGCAACGATGGCGTACTTCCCCCACCCTGCCACGACGAGTCCTTGGCCCCTCTCGATTGCCGAGAGACGGGGGCCGGTGCTGCTCCCAGACACTATGGCCACGGAGCCCTCTAGGTCCCCCACCCAGTTCGGCTGGTGAGGGACAAAATAGGGCTCGCAGGCCGCCGCCAGGTCTATCTCCCACTCGGCCATGGACTGCAGGAAAAGGTCCTGCGCTCCGGCCGAGTGGTTCAAATTCCCCTGGAGGAAGCGCTGGTGTCCAACCATTATGAGGACATGCGCGCTTCCTCCCCAGCCTGGCGGCTACTCACACCGGGGGCGGCCCTGGTCCGTTGGGCCGTCTTCCCCTTCGTAACGGGCGGGTGGCAGTCGCCCCCGCCCATTATGTGCCCCGAGGGGCGCCCCGCATCCGCCCGCACACGGCGCAGCGCACCGTCTTCGCGATTTTGCACTCCGCGGACTGGTGCCCCTCGCCACCACAACGGTAGCAGAGGCGGCCCCTCTCCACCCTGGACGGGCACACAGGCCAGGTGTGGCCGATTGGCCCATGCACCTGAAGCAGCGACAATGGGCGCTGCTCCAGGACCTCCACCTTGGCCGAACTCCAGCCCACGAGGAAGCCGGCCGGCATCGACCACGACTTGGGCCGCCGTGGCGGGGCATCGCACCACTACCGAGCCCACGCCGCCCCTTCCAGTGCGGATCTCCCCGACCTTCACGTTGGCCACGGGGCAGTTGGCCGCCCTTGCGACCGCCGCAGCCACCTTCTCTTTTGTGGCCGAATCGTCGAGCCCGTCCACCCGGAGATCGGCCATTTTAGCGGGGCGTGTGACGGTCGCGAGCCCGTCCAAGGTTGGCGGAGTTTTCCGCCAGCCTATCCGCCACCTCTGGCGCAACGGTGGAAGGAAGCTAGAGGAGCCGGGGCACCTGTTGCCGAACCCTCACGGACAGCCCCCCCGCAGGCACACTCAGCGGCCCCACTCACCTGACCTTCGGTAGGAGACGCCCTTCGCGGGCCTCCTGAGGGACCGTGATTATAACCGCTTTGCGGCTTTGGCCTGAGGGGCCACGGCTAGCATTGCGTGGCGGGTGCAGGCTGAAGCGGGAGGAGCGCTTCTTCGCCTTGCCCTTCCCTTCACCCACACCAGGGTGGCCCTGCGGGGGCGACTCGGCACGGCCACCGGTTGAAGAGGTGCTGGTGCAGCACGCGCAAGGGCAGGCGGAAGTGGCCACCAGCCGCAGCCTTCACCCCTTGCCACTTCCCCCGCCGTTGCCCTGAACTGCAGAGCCCCCGTCGGCCACACGCCGCAGCGCTGGCCTGTCACTGGCCTCGGGGGTTGAAGTATCTCGGGGCAGGGCTCGGGGGAGCCATGGCGCAGCCGCCTCGCGACGCCTATTCCGCCGCAAGCGGGGGACGAATAGTCTTCGCCGGGAGAAGAGTTCCCTCAATCCCGGCGAAACTGGGGTTATTAAAGTCCCCACCGACGCAACTATGGAGGCCCACATCTCCTCAGCCAGTCCACCCCCGCGCCCCCCAAAGGTACTCGGAAGGACCTTTGGATTAACCCGACAGCCCTATTCCGCAGCTCGCAGAATTCGCGTCGGGGGGCCTTCCAATTCCGCCCTAAGTCCCTCCCAAGGGTGTCTACGCTGGCGAAGGCGAGCCATTATTATCACTTATCTTGCAGGGTGGCAAAAAACCCGTCCTCCGCGCGCCCATACACCGTGCGACGCCCACTGCCACACGCACTCCCAACCACCTTTTGTCCAGCGTTTGGACGGCGGACTCCTTTAACATGCTTTGACGTAAGCCCCCCTAGCTAAAATTGCCCGAGACATTCTTTGAAAAATTGGGCAGGCACGCAGCACCTTCAAAGGACCTGACCGCCACAACGACCTTTCAGATGGCCGACGCGTCCCCGCTTCCATACGTTCCGATGAACACCAGTGCTAAAACTGCGTAAGCCGTGGTCCGTCTTGGAGCACTGGCCTTCAGAAAGCCTGAACAACCCTACGAGTACCTCCTAAATCCTAAATCACAGCCTAACAAGTCACGCCCCCAACTAAAACCAACTACACCCCAAACCCCTAACCTCCCTAACCTCCCCCAAAAACCTACCCTAACCTAACCTACCTAACACCGACCTAACCCCTCCTAACCGCCAACCTAACCATCCTAACCTAACCTAACCTAACCTAACACCTACCTAACCAACCTACCTAACCTAACCTAACTAACCTAACCTAACCTCCAACTAACCTAACCTAGCCTACTACCTAACCTAACCTAACCTAACCTAACCTAACCTAACCCGGACTAACCTACCTAACCTAACCCTAACCTAACCTATACTACCCTAACCTAACCTACAACCTCCCAAACCTAACCCAACCTAACCTAAAAACCTAACCTAACCTAACCTACCTAACCTAACTAACCTAAACTAACCTAACCTAACTAACCTACCTAAAAAAACCTAACCTAACCTAAAACCTAACCTAACCTAACCTAACCTAACCTAACCTAACCTAACCTAACCTACCTAACCTAACCTAACCTAACCTAACCTAACCTAACCTAACCTAACCTAACCTAACCTAACCTAAATCTAACTAACTCTAACCTAAACTAACCTAACCTAAAACCTAACCCTCTATTTTTTTTTTTTTTTTTTTTTTTTTTTTTTTTTTGTTGTCGCTGGGGAAAACCCATCATGGGGACCCTACCGGCCGTCAATGGGTAGGGTACTGTGAGACTCCTACTCACTAAAACCCACAGCGGAACCCGTCGCCGCCCAGTGCAATGGGGTGCGTAGGATCGCTTGCGC
>CAMUPN010000033.1:0-43850 GCA_947093115.1 Brenthis daphne | reverse complement strand
TTCCCAAGAATATGCCTAGGCCCATAACAGGACATGACTGGACGAGACACGGAAATCCACCCCCTTCTAATTATTTCAAGACTCGCGAGATGAATGTCAATGAGTTAAATTCTTATGACTATGATGAATACCCCGACTATTACCATGACAATTACGAACATCCCTACCTAGAACAAACATTCGAGCCCATGTATGAACAATACTATAATAACTATGTCCCCGATAACGTAGAAAAGCACCTAGAAGAAAATTCTCCCTCAGAAAAGGAGGATTTTCAGATAAACCAAAATGCAGACAAACCAAGATAGAAATTAATTTACAAACGCAAAGACAGCTTCCATTTATTCAGGATAGCAAACCCACCATTAAAATTATTAATTGACACAGGCGCAAATCAGTCTTTTATTAGTCCCGACGCCGTCCGAAGGTTTTACCTAAACGTCCCCCGTAATTATGAACCATTCGAGGTAACTAGCATCCATGCAACCACTCGAAACAAGTACTCCATTACCTTACCATGCTTTCCCGAGCTTAATGAGAATTGTGATATTAAACTTTTTATATATAAATTTCACAACTATTTCGATGGTTTAATTGGATTAGATTTATTAGAAAAATTAGAGTCTACCATAGATCTGAGAAAAAGGGTCTTAGTCACACGCCAATCAACCAATCCTTTGCGTATGTACAATTCGCGAAATTGTAATCTTTATGAGGATATAATACCAGCTAATATATCTAAATTGATCCAAATCCCTATTAACTTTCATGACAGCGAAGCATTAGTGCGAGAACAAACAATATCTAACTGCATTATTCGTGACTGCATTACCAGTTTAGAATAATCTCGGGGTTATAGAGGTAATTAACCCTACTAAGCATGATGCAGTATTCTCAATGAATAAACCAGTTAGTGCAGAAATTTTTAACGTAAATTGCACGCCAACTCAACAACCTAACAACCGTACGTCCGAAGTAATATCGCGTTTGCGTACTGCCCATCTGAATCCCGAAGAACGAATCAATTTGGAATCTCTCTGTGCACAATATGCCGATGTATTTTATCTCGATGGTGTACCTCTGACTTTCCCCAATAAAATAAAACACAAAATTCGCACTACAGATGAATTACCCGTCTATACCAAAACCTATAAATTAGACATGCGTAGGTCCGGATTGAAATAGTTCCCGGAACTATGTCCTAGGCCGGAACGATATCGTTCCAATCCGAGATGTCAATTGAAACAGGTTCACAGTTCCATAGTCCATCAGTTCCACATGTGCAGGAGTGAGATGGAGCGAGTAAACGAATATATGGGACCGATCACCGGAGCGACTGACTGAACTGAACGTAACCGACTCCTGCCGAACCTACCCGAGCTATATCTGTATATTAAATTTAAAGGTGCTTCCTCACAAGAGTTAAATTTTTTTAGTAAACATCTGTTATGCCGCGTCCACATGCTGGGTACTTGCCACAAGCACCGAGAATCATAAACACGTGCCAAACACCGAACACAAACTAAATCTATATATATAAAAGAAAGTCGTGTTAGTTACACCATTTATAACTCAAGAACGGCTGAACCGATTTGGCTGAAAATTTGTGGGGAGGTAGTTTAGAACCAGGAGACGGATATAGGATACTTTTTATCCCGTTCGATTGCGTTCCCGTGTGACGTGACATAAAACTCAAGAACGGCTAGACCAATTTTTATGATATTTGAATTTTTGGATTTCTTAGTTAGTCCGGAATAGGATAATAAATATTAAAACATCAAAAAAATTTTGGAAAAAAAAAATTTGTATGGCTAACGCTGGCTAATAACTATTTATATCTATTTAAACGTACCTAGCGACGAACCCGAGCGAAGCGAGGGTGAGCCGCTAGTACATTAAATAAATAAATAAAATTAAAATAAAAAAGCCTTTCATTTCTTGCACTTACTAAAAATGCTATTAAAACAATTAAAGAAAGTAGGTTGTGGCGACACGGACCTGCCGAGGGTCCGGTGACGACACTCTGGATCAGAACAGGATGTTCTGCCGATAAAACGATCGGTTCAACGATATTCAAATGAAACGCCTAATGGGCCTGGACAACAACAAGCACTTACCGGTCGTACTGTGGCAATCCAGGCCGAGGTGCCTGGTCGAGGTTTAACGCCGTATCTTCGTGGATGGCGGCGGAGCTAAGTTGGGCAGCCCAGCACAGACTTTTTGCTATAAGCTGGTATATGGACGCGACACTGTTTACACTATTGAATTCACTTCGAGTTAAGGGTTGTATGTGGTTCGCGTGTTCTCTTAGAGCAGGAATAGACGAGTGGGCGTATTTTAAAATAGAAAACGAATTTTATAGCGGCGCCTGTACCGGTAGCAACACATCACCATTCATTCCAGCCCGGAACCAATCAAAATGCAGTACGATCAGTATGTTCATTACGTGAACCTTGGTATTGGCCAGGTCCGCCGCGTGACATTCAAATAGGATTGAACCCAACGTAATTGAATGGAGAATGAACATACCGCCCACCAAAATACAGCTGGTATTTTCCAGATTAATAGGTAAATAATAATAAAAATAAAAAAAAAACGATAATCTAAGTATAAAATAAATAATAGTATAAGGTATATTGTATATGTATGTGTTACGAATAATATATGCTACGACTGATAATGTTATAGTATAAAATATGATATATGTTAAAAAACGTTAGTTTAGTATACAATAGCTCAAGATCATGTGAATTACGATTCGATAGGAAGAGGGCATAGCTTTACAAGAGGTCGTTTAATCAAGCTTTCCTTAGTTTTAACGGTTGCTATTCGGACGATACCATCCGGACCGGGATGCAACTCCGTCACCCTTCCTAAAGACCATGGCAATGGAGCACGATTGTCATCCTTTATCAAAACAACAGCATTTACATCGAGTGGCTTAGAGGTCTTTGTCCATTTAGCACGTAAGGTTAATGAGTGTAAATATTCGTTTTTCCAACGAATCCAAAAATTCTGTAGGAAGGACTGAATTAACTGCCAACGGGTTAATCTATGAAGTTTTATATTAGTATAATCTACATCTGGGACGGTCGTAAGAGGTTCTAAAGTCAAGAAATGACCAGGAGTTAGAACATTTAAGTCATTTGGATCGGTACTTAACGCATAAAGAGGTCTCAAATTTAGCACTGCTTCAATTTGAACAAATAGCGTGGACAGTTCTTCGAAAGTTAAAACCTGATTACCTATAATGCGATACAGATGAGATTTGGCCGCTTTGATTTGAATTTCCCACACACCACCAAAGTGAGGGGCTGACGGAGGGTTAAATTCAAA
Source organism: Brenthis daphne (assembly GCA_947093115.1). Lineage (NCBI taxonomy): Eukaryota > Metazoa > Arthropoda > Insecta > Lepidoptera > Nymphalidae > Brenthis > Brenthis daphne. The sequence continues at coordinate 40,514 of CAMUPN010000033.1, read as the reverse complement.
TTTAATTCGTTCCGTATGCAAGGCATTCTTTAGTAAGGATAGATGATTGCTCACACCTATGAAATTTGTTCCACAATCTGCATGGATCACATTACAACGACCACGACGTCCAACAAAACGACGCAATGCTGCCAAAAATCCATCAGCTGACAACGATGATACGACTTCCAAATGGACGGCTTTTGTAGCTAAACATACAAATAAACAGAGATAAGCCTTATCTATTTTGGCTCCACGATGTGTATCTTGTTTGATACGGAAAGGTCCGCCGAAGTCAACACCCACGATAGAAAATGGTTTCACTTGATTAACACGAAATGAAGGAAGATCGCTCATGTATGGCTCTAACGATTTAGGTTTTGTTCTAAAGCATCTAATACATTGGGAAAGACAACGTCGTATAACACGTTTAGCTGACAATATCCAGAACCGTTGCAATATTAAGTAGTGCGTAGTATTATGCCCCGTATGGCAATGTTGACGGTGTATGGATTCGATAACCCTATAAGTAAATTCATGGTTACTAGGTAAAAGAGCGGGATGTCGGTGTTCGAATTCAAGACCAGCACGGGATATCCGACCGCCCACCCTGAGAATACCATCCTCATCCAGAAACAGATTTAATTTACGCAACGGTTTTGGTAGTGGTTGCTTTGCTCGAAGCCGTTGAATTTCACCAGCAAATGACAAAGATTGGACAAATTTCACGATAAATAACAATGAGTTATGATTTTCGGTTTCAGTTAGAATTGAGCCTCTATGACGATCATGTGGATTTTTCGTATTATGTATAAATCGTCGAATATAAGAAACGATGTGCATTATTTTTTCTAACGACGAATATAATTTTATTAAATTGAGGATAAGAGTGCCATACTCATCTTCTGAACAAGTAGCCAAAACAACTGTACGGCGCTCTTCAGCTCTTACGATGTTTTCGTCCTCAGAACTATAAGATTGAGAAGTTTTTCTATTGGTTGGCCATTGATCGGACGGTTTTACTAGCCACACTGGCCCTGACCACCATAATGAGTTATGAAATAGATCATAAGGAAGATTCCCACGTGAACAAATATCCGCAGGATTGTCTGAAGACGCTACGTGATGCCATACCTCCGTAGAGAAAATATCCTGGATATGTCCCACACGATTAGCTACGAACGTGGTCCATCGAGAGGAGTGTGAACGAAGCCAAGATAGGACGACGGTCGAGTCAGACCATAGATAAATAGCGTGGAGCGTTAATTTTGTTAAGTATGTATCCAGCACAAATTTTGCTAAATTTGTCAGCAAGACGGCTGCACACAACTCCAATCGAGGCAAAGAGATTTTCTTAATGGGAGCTACTCGAGCTTTGGCACATACTAATCGTGTTTGTGTTAATCCGTCTGCAGTTGAAACTCGAATATAAATAACTGCTCCATACGCAAGCTCCGAGCTATCACAAAATCCATGTAATTCGTACGTTAAAGTGTTGTTAATTGTCATACACCGTGGTATACGCAGGTCCTTTAATATAGACAGCTGATTGCAAAATGTTTTCCCACACGCTATTCACATCTTCGGGTGGATCACTGTCCCAATCGATACCAAGCAGCCAGAGCCGTTGCAAGAGGCACTTCGCCTTGATGGTTAGAGGTGCAAGGAAACCTAAGGGGTCGAAGATCTTCGCGATCTCGCTAAGAATAACTCGTTTTGTACAAGGTCGGATTGAAGATTTAACATCAAAGGAAAATGTATCGGTAGTTGGCTCCCACTTTAAACCAAGCACCTTTAGGCTACAAGAGTCATGGCCGGTAAATGTTTTGGAACTAAGCAGACATTCTTCCTGAGGAATATCAGAAAGTAACTCTGGTATGTTACTGGCCCACTTCCTCAACTGGAAATGCCCTAATTCCAAAAGCTCTATAATTTGTGCTTTAGCCTCTAGAGCCTCGTCCAGAGTCTCACAACCGGTTACAATGTCGTCAACATAAATCTCGCTATGCAGAATTTGGTTTGCTAGAGGAAATGCAGAGCCTTCATCCTCAGCTAGCTGTTTAAGAGTTCTACATGCTAGAAACGGTGCAGAGGAGACTCCGTAGGTGACAGTATTTAACCTGTATTCCTGCAAAACTTCACCAGGGCTAGACCTCCAAAGAATCCGTTGATAATCTCTATGATTATCAGCTACAAGAATCTGTCTATACATCTGACGTATATCCGCTAAAAACACAACTACGTGTAAACGAAAAAGGAGAAGAACCTGCACTATATCACTCTGAAGCTTAGGGCCTGTCAGTAGCGTGTCGTTTAACGACCTACCGCTGGCGTCTCGGGCCGATGCATCGAAAACAACGCGAAGTTTTGTGGTGCTACTATCTGGTTTAACAATGCAGTGATGTGGTATATAATATTTACCTTCACCGAGCTCCTTCACGGGGACAAGCGTCATATGGCCACTCTTCTCATAGTCCTCCATGAATTCTGAATACTGCTTATATAACGTCGGATCGCGGGAGAGACGGTTCTCAATGGCCTTGAAACGCCTTAAAGCAAGACTACGAGAATTCTCAAACTTTGGCTCTATACCATCCTTAAAAGGTAACTGAACTCCGTATCTGCCTGTTGAATCACGATAATGGTCGGTGACATATGCCTTTTCACATGCCATATCTAGTGGTGTGAGAATTGATGCTTGAGGAACATTATCAATCTCCCAGAAGCGTTGAACCATAGAAGTCAGCTCGTCGGATTTGGCTGTATATTGTAATAAGGACGAGGATGTGAGGTGTGTTCTACCTAATAAAAGCCATCCAAAGACTGAATTCATCGCAACAGGTTGATTAGACCGACCCTTCATACATTGGTCCAATAGAGAATCAGCGAATATATCTGCACCAAGCAAAATATCGATAGGCCCAGGTATATCGAAACCTGGATCTGCCAAGGGTAACGATTGAATGTGAGACCAACCATTCGTATTAAGTTTAGCAATAGGCTGATCGCCACAAATAGTTGATATGACATGCATGTCAACATCGAATAAAACCTTGTTGTTTGATGCGAGTGAACAACGAACCATGTGACTAACATCTGCAGACACTCCACCTAAACCGTTAATATTTGCATCGCATGGTACTTGTTTAATATTTAAGGTTCGAGCTGCGTCACAAGTAATTAAATTGTTTTGGCTGCCAGTATCAAACAGTGCCCGAAAACAATGATACCGACCCTTTTCATCTACTATCTGCACTATAGCGGTAGCAAGAAGAACAGTTGTGTTTAGTGAAGATTTTGTACATAATTCGTAACCAGAGGCCTTGGCGATTAAGGACACAGAACGAGACGGGGTATCGGTAGATTGCTCTTTGTGAAGCAATGTGTGATGTTTATGTTTACATTTAAGGCATCGGAAAATCGACTTACACTCTTTTAATTGATGAGATGATTTAAGGCAGTTGAAGCACCATCTTTTTTCGTTTGCAACAGACATGCGTTCATCTACCGATTTTGATAGAAATCGCTTACAATGTGCAATTGAATGAGTAGCATCTGTGCAAAACGAGCATTTAGGCATAACCTTGGAGTTGTCATGCCGCGTTTTCTCCAGTTTTTAGTTTATCATCCGAATGACTAGAGACTAATGTGTGAGTAACAGGACGACGTTTAACAATATTAGAAGGAGGCCTAATCGAATCCTTTACAACATGAAAAGCGGCTTTAGTAGCTTCAGAAAAATGATTATCTCGTATAAGCGCTTCACATCTTGAATGTAAAAACTCTTTTAAATTAATATATTTAGGAAATTCAGAACTACAACAACTTTCTTCGAAATCCCGGCGCAACTTCGATTCTAATTTCGATAGAACATGATAAACGATTATAAATTCCCATTGCTCAACAGGTAAATTTAACTTTCTTAAAATACTCAAATTCTCATCAATACTGTCCAAGCTACGACGAAAGTCGTTTATATTTTGAATTTTCAAATTTACATTTAAAATATCCTTCCAACAGGTATAAGCTAATTCACGAGTATTCTGATAGCGCGCGATTAACGCGGCATACGCATCTGAATAATAGTCACCGGTTACGGGAAACACACGAATAAGTGACAACGGATCGCCGCTTAACGAAGAGATTAAATAATGAAATTTCTCAACGTCCGTTATGGAGTTACAATTATGTATAAGAGCGTTAAATGTATCGATAAACTCAGGCCACTTCTTTATATTGCCTGAAAAACTCGGTAATTGGATTTTCGGTAAGCGTACATGAGACAAAGGAGATTTGATGTTAGAACTCGTGCCAGCCGACATATTAGACGTGTCAGATAAATTCAATTCACCTTTCGTTAAACTACGAAGTATAGCCATGACTTGAAAGTATGCATCGTCAAAACGCGCACGTATGTCATCATCATCAACGCTGCCATCACACGAGTCCAAAAGTTCGAGTATAAAGAAATGCGCTTCTTCAAACTCAGACACAAACTTTTTTGCCTGATCGCAGTACGAGAAAAAAAGGTCACAGTGAACCTCATCGCCTTTTGCTTTCTTACCGATTTCCAATGCTTTTAACATACGATTTAATGCAATAGTACGTTTCCTTTTGAGAGATGGTAAGTCATGAACAGTATAGCATTCTGTTCCCGTCTGTTTTATCTTCGATTTACTAGAAGTATTAAGTTTACGGCTACTACGTTTTGGATTAAACGACATTTTGTAAAATAAAAAGAAAATATAATGGTTACGAGATAACTGTAATAAAGCAATATAATGTTATAAGCGAATAATAGTTATAACTACGTATAAGTTGTCTTTAACTTGCAATTCTCTAATTAGTCATATGCGCGTCTTACTGCGCGACGGTGGCGTGTATGAGTACAATGCAACGTAGGTATATCTTGCGAAGGAACAAATATTTAGATGTAAATACGTTGATTGAGTTTCGTTATGTTGTGAGTTAGTGAATATTAAATTGCTACAGCCGATTAAGATTATATAAACACCGTATAAATGTATAGATTGTTTATATTTGATCTGTAACTATCTAACATTCTACGTATAAGAAAGTGCACGAATCATCTGCGATAGGTAGTTATATTATTTAAACTGTATGCAGATTTTATAACGTATTATTAATAATAACGAACGAAGTTAAGTGAAAATGTGAACGTTGCAATTGAATGTGAATGATATTCAAAAGTGGTGAACAAGATGTCGGTTAGTGAAGGAGCGTATTAAGGTACAGTATTAAGTATGATGTATGAGACAATGGCCGAAAGTAGGTATAGATTATTTTTATATTTTATATTACAAAAAAGTATGCTTTGTAATGTTGTAAAATTATGTATTATGAGTAATACTTTCGACTAGAGTAGGTAGTATACTTATTACTTTACGGACAAAAAATACCAGCTATATTAACGAATTCAAATACGGCAAGCGATATAACTAGGCACCTTTGTTCCCGGGTTTCGGCACCAAAAGATGTGGCGACACGGACCTGCCGAGGGTCCGGTGACGACACTCTGGATCAGAACAGGATGTTCTGCCGATAAAACGATCGGTTCAACGATATTCAAATGAAACGCCTAATGGGCCTGGACAACAACAAGCACTTACCGGTCGTACTGTGGCAATCCAGGCCGAGGTGCCTGGTCGAGGTTTAACGCCGTATCTTCGTGGATGGCGGCGGAGCTAAGTTGGGCAGCCCAGCACAGACTTTTTGCTATAAGCTGGTATATGGACGCGACACTGTTTACACTATTGAATTCACTTCGAGTTAAGGGTTGTATGTGGTTCGCGTGTTCTCTTAGAGCAGGAATAGACGAGTGGGCGTATTTTAAAATAGAAAACGAATTTTATAGCGGCGCCTGTACCGGTAGCAACACATCACCATTCATTCCAGCCCGGAACCAATCAAAATGCAGTACGATCAGTATGTTCATTACGTGAACCTTGGTATTGGCCAGGTCCGCCGCGTGACATTCAAATAGGATTGAACCCAACGTAATTGAATGGAGAATGAACATAGGTATTTATCAAATATTAATAAAATCCTTTCATATTCAGTTATATTATAATAATAGTATTAGATCTAATGTTATATTAATTATTATGTATATAAAGAATGTTTATTAATTTAAACTTTTTTCTTAATTTTTACAATACCTAATATGAATTAGAATTTATAATTAATAAAAATAACAATAAATAATTAAAGATTAAGATCAATGTATATAATAAAATAATTCATAAGTTAAACAATCATTTACAATATTTTTATTTATTTGAAGTAGTTTTTTTAAGTTTTTATTTTCCATTTTTAGTGTAGATATAGTGGGTACCTAGTACCAAAGTAAGAAGAGGTCAAACAATAAAAAAATATATTTATACGTGTCGAATTGAGAACCTCCTTTTTTTCGTGGGTTTAAAATGATTTCGTGTTAAAAAATGTTAGGTATGTGATGTTATCTGCTGCACTGCTGTGTGGAAGCGCCATTATATCGCGTAGGTACTGTGTGTAAACTACTGTAGCGACTAGTGCGTGTGTGAGTAATTCGCAATATAATGTCATCTCTTACTATGCTATTACAATTAATAATGTGCCTACTTCCCTGTGCGTTAAAGTCGATAATTCATTGATTAAATCTGATTTTCGTTTTGAACTTTTAAAACAATAATATATTTTTAAATTTTAATATTCTTTATTCACTTTTGACACAATATTTTTGTACTTTGTTGCGTTCGTCTAGATTAACATTGCGCGCGAAAGCACCATAATAGTTTTTGATTAGTACTTTCTTTTTAAAAAATATATTATTTAGATATTTGTTTAAAACACTCGTAAATATTTTTGTGAATAGCATAGTTTTGTATATATATATGTAAAATAGTTTTATTGTTAGTAATTGTGTACATACATACCTAAGTTCTTTTAAGTGTAAAAATGGCGTCCCGAAGAAAAACGAGCATTCTTTGGAACCATTTTATAGAAGAGGAATCATCAAAAAAAGGAAAATGTAAATATTGTTCAGAAAAGATTTCTTTTTCAACTGGCAGCTTAGGTAATTTGACTAGGCATTTGAAACGAAAACATCCAACAATACTTATAGCACCAGTTGAACGACAAGTAACTATTAATGACAATAATATTAACGCTGAATCTGTCCATCCTCGGCTTCCTCGCACAAATATTGACGACGACGAGCAAAATCACGAGCCTGAATATACTATACCATCTAATTCAAATGCGGCATCTTCGTCATCTGTCTGCGCAGTACAAAAAAGACAAGTACAACCCAGCATGGACGGGTTTACTCAAAGACCCCTACCACCCAATAAAAAAATAAAAATAGACCAACAATTGATTACAATGATCGCTAAAGAGTACCATCCACTGAATATTGTTAATGATACTGAATTCAAGAAATTCGTAGCACTATTAAACTCGTCTTATAGTTTGCCTACTAGGAAGACACTATCTGAAAGTCTGCTACCACAACGATACTTACAGCTTAAGGAGCAAGTAAAAAATGAAATTTCAAAGGCTTCCGCCGTCTGCATTACCACGGATAGCTGGACCTCTTATAATAATGAGAGTTTTATTGCCATCACTGCACATTATATTGACCCAGAAGCGGGTCAGTTGTGCGCAAATTTACTCGGCTGTATAAATTATGACGAGAGCCATACGGCCGCTAATCTTTGCCAGTTCTTAAAAGACGAACTGAGGCAGTGGCAGATAGAGAATAAAGTTGGTGTTATTGTCAGCGACAACGGGGCGAATATACTTGCAGCAGTTCATTTGGGAGAATGGCGATCATTGAGTTGTTTCGCTCATACATTAAACATAATAGTACAAGCTAGTATTGAGACAATTTCCGATACGGTAAACAAGGTCAAACGCATCGTAGAATATTTCCAAAGGAGCACGACTGGACTAAACAAATTAAAATCTGTTCAAAAACAAATGAATATGAGAGAGTTAAAATTAAAACAAGACGTGTGCACAAGGTGGAACTCCACTTATGATATGTTGGACCGCGTAGTAAAAATAAAAGAGGCCCTAATAGCTACATTGGCATTAGTTAGAGCTGACTTAACTCTATCTCTCGAAGACTGGACACTAATTGAAAAAGCATTACCAATTTTAAAAATATTTTACGAAGTTACAGTGGAGGTATCAACTGAAAAATCTGTTAGTCTTTCCAAAGTCATAGTTTATTGCCGGTTGCTTAAGAGGCAAATAACGTACCGCTTATCACAAGCTGAAGCTGCACAAGATAACAGCAAGATATACACGATGTTGCGAACGTTAAATGAGCAATTACACCGGCGATTTAATTCAGTCGAAAGCAATACGCTCTATGCTGAATGCACTATACTGGACCCTAGGTTCAAGGGCAAAGGTTTTTGTGATGAAAGCAAATATGAGAGAGCTTTGGCGTCCCTGAAGTTGAAAGTCGGAGCTATGCGCATTCACGCGCCTGAGTCTACGCCAATTAGGACGGAACCTATACCCATACCATCATCATCGACTAATAAGGAACCTTCAATTTGGAGCGATTTTGACGAAGAAGTTGCGAGCCTTGTTCCAGAGAATAGCACTGCAGCCGGTATAGTTGAGGTAGATAAATATATCCAGGAGCCCATTTTACACAGGTTGGAGGATCCTCTACTTTGGTGGCACACCCGAAAGTCGGTCTACCCCCTGTTATATCAATACATTTTAAAAAGACTGAATATTGTCGCAACTTCCGTACCCTGTGAGCGCATATTCTCGAAAGCAGGACTTACTTTGACTGACCGAAGAAGACGGTTAAAGGCGGCAAAAGTGTCCATGTTATTATTTATTGGCAGTAATCTTAAATAGCTGCCTTTGTAAATAACAAAAAAAAATGTAAAAAAATGCTACAAGTATACTTTAAAAATTGTAAATATGTATAGAATGATGTATATAGAATGATGTATATAGAATCAGTTGATTTATAAATACGCCAACCAAGTGAAAAGAGTAAGATATAGTTGTAAGTTTTCAGTTTTTTACGAAGTTTAAGTAAAGTACCTACGCTTTAGTAAAGTTCTTGGTTGACAGTCCTAAGCCTGTATGTAAAGTATGAAGGTAAATCAATTGGCGACTTTCTTTCTAACTCAAAGTGTTAAATAAAAAACAAATTAAACCGATTTCAGAAAAGTGTGCTAAAAAGTTAAAAATAACTGAACTAGGGGTTTTTAATTTTCATTTACTATAGATACCGAATTAGACATTTTCGAAGTCGGTGTGCTTTGATTTGTATCGTCTGGCACCAACTTCAAAAATATCTGATTACTGATTAGGTATAACTCTCACCAAACTTTTGACCGCCCTGAAGTTAGCGCTTCCCCTGCGCACTTCGCCCGATACCTACCTTATTATTTCGTTCTACGTATCAGCTCGCGCCAATTCAGGGCGGCCAAAAAGTTTGATGAGGATTATATCTATAGTAAATGAAAATTGAAAACCCCTCGTTCAGTTACTTTATAGTACACTTTTTTGAAGTTGGTTTAATTTTTTTAAATTTCTTTTTTATTTCGTAATTTTTAGTTTTAAGTAAAAACTGAAAGTTTTTGTAATAAGTAGTAATTACAAAAAATACACTTTTTTATCCATATCTTCAAAACCACTGAACCGATTTTGATGAAATTCTTACTATTCCATAAGTTAAAATAAATGTAAGCAAATAAAAAAGCATCATCACGACCGGAAAGTAGCTTTGGCGAAATGCGTGGACAAACATACATACACACAAACAAACATACATACATACATACATACATACATACATACATCTATACACCTATAAAATTTTGTATATTTGCTTCGAAGCACTAATATATCATATTATGTTAATATCTTGCAGTTCTAATAATATTATATACATGCGTGTCGAATTGATAACCTCCTTTTTTTGAAGTCGGTCAATTAAAACTATATCTCCCGCTATGCTGTCCTCGGGAACCGATGACAGTGAAAACCTGTTAAAATCGGAACGATGGGATCGGATGAACTATCGGAACTAGATAGTTCCGCGAACATGTTTCGTGAACATAGTTCCTTTATGGAAAGGAACTATTCCATGTTCAATCCGCTCCAGGACCTAGTTTGCGCATCTCTGCTATAAATACCCTTTCATTCACAGACAGGAGGTTCAGGAACAAATCTCTAAAATGCTTAATCAGGGAATAATTCGCCCTTCCCAATCGGCTCGAAGCTCTCCCATATGATTAGTCCCAAAGAAAGCTGACGCGTCCGGTAGAGTGAAATGGAGAATTGTTGTTGATTTCCGAAAGGTTAATGAAAAAACCATCGATGACAAGTACCCCATTCCCAACATTAATGACGTCTTAAACTTGATAACTGTCATTATTTTACCACGTTAGACCTTGCAAGTAGATTTTACCGAATTGAAATGGACCCAGCCGATATTCATAAAACAGCTTTCAATGTAGAGAATGGGCACTTCGAATTTGTGCGAATGCCTATGGATCTTAAGAATTCACCATCCACATTCCAACGTGTAATGGATAATGTTCTTAGAGACCTCCAAAACGTTATATGCCTAGTTTACTTAGATGATATAATCGTGTTTAGTGTCTCTTTACAAGAACATATGGTAAATTTAGAGAAAGTTTTTAAAAGACTTAGGGAATCAAACTTCAAAATTCAAATGGATAAGTCAGAATTTCTAAAGCTAGAGACCGCGTACTTAGGCCACATAATAAGTAAAGACGGTATTAAGCCTAACCCCGATAAAAGCACTGCTATCCAGAGATTGCCCATACCTAAGACAGCTACAGAGATAAAGCGTTTTCTTGGCCTGCTTAGGTACTATAGAAAGTTTATCCCAGACTTTGCGCGTATAACGAAACTTATGACGCAATGTCTAAAGAAAGGATTTAAGATCACCTATAATGACCCTAAATACATTGACTGTTTCGAGAAATGTAAAGAATTACTGATTAACGACCACATCTTACAATATCCCGACTTCACTAAGGACTTTGTATTAACAACTGACGCTTCCAACTTTGCCATAGGTGCTGTCCTCTCTCAAGGATCAGTAGGCAGCGATAGTCCGATAGCTTACGCATCCAGGACATTAAATACAAGTGAGATTTATTATAGCACTATCGAGAAAGAACTGCTAGCCATCGTCTGGGCTACTAAATACTTCCGTCCGTTCTTGTTTGGAAGGAAGTTCAAAATAGTGACAGATCACGGGCCCCTACAATGGGTCATGAGTCTGAAAGAACCTGGTTCTAGACTCACCAGGTGGAAGCTTAAGTTGAGCGAATATAAGTTCACAGTCGTCTACAAGCAGGGCAAACAGAATACCAATGCGGATGCACTATCCCGGGTTGAACTCAATAATGAAGATACTAACTCTATAGCAGTTAATGTTTCAGAGAAATCACACACAATTAAAGGTTCCGATACCTTAACAGCTCCCACGAACAACTGTGATATACCTTCAAATCCGTGCAATTCAAATATCGCAACTATACACACTAGTAACGAAATTCTAATATTAGAGGTACCAATTTCTGACGACCCCCTAAATAAATTGAGCAGGCAAATTTGATTTGTATTAGTAGGCGACATAAAGAAGCGACCAACAGTGACTAAACCTTTTGAAACTCATGTCCGAACGACTATACAACTTTCTGAATCTAATCTAGCTAATGACGTTGTTAACGCAATTAAGAAACATTTTAATCCTAAGATGAAAACAGGTATCATTATCCATCCCCCTCTCGCTATGTATAAAATCATCCCTATTATACAAGATAATTTTAAAAGCTCTTCTATCAATCTTGTTCTTACTAAATTCGAGCTAGAAAACGTTAGGGACTATTTGCGTCAACAGGAGATCATTAAGGAATATCACGAAGGCAAAACCAATCACCGTGGTATAACCGAATGTCACTTAGCTTTATCTTCTAAATATTAATGGCCCAAGATGAGGGAATGTGTTGCCAGGTATATAAATTAATGCAGCATCTGTGGTCAGGTTAAATATGATCGAAATCCGATTAAACCAAGACTCTTAATAGTTCCACCTCCTTCGAAACCGTTTCAGATAATCCATCTTGATCTCTTTACCGCCCAATATGAAAAATTCCTAACAATAGTAGATGCCTTTTCTAAATAAGCCTATTTGAAGGACAGTACTGCCCTCAGTGTTGTACAAGCTCTACTTATATTCTGTACACACCACGGTGTACCATTAACCATTGTTACAGACGGAGGAACCGAATTCTCAAACCAGATATTTGCAGAGTTCACTACATCCCATAAGATCCAACACCACAAAACCCTAGCTCATTCCCCAAACGACAATGGCAAGATAGAAAGGTTTCATTCCACTATCCTTGAACACCTTAAAATACTAAAGCTTGAAAACAAAAATGAACCAGTGGCTAATCTCATGCCATATGCCATTTTAGCATACAATAGCTTCACGGAGTGTAGACCATTGGAATTGTTAACTGGACATTTTGACCCACGTGATCCTATAGACATGGATTTATCCCAACATTTACTTCAGCAATATTCCAACAACCATAGGAAACGTATGACACAAGTATACGATCTGATTAATGAAAAAATCTTTGCACGACCGGACCCAACTGACCGAAAATCGGAATAAAGATAGGGAACCCGAGAAAGACTATAACACTGATCAGCAGGTTTTTATTCGAAATCCTGTAGCGCCACGACAAAAGTCGGCCCCTAGATATGATGATGATGATGATGTTCTCCTAGCCGATTCCGGCCACGGCGGCCAATCTCATTGAGATTAGCCAACTGCGCAGGAGATATTATAGTGCTCAAGCGTACGCGCAGACACAAGTGCACTCTCTATTCCTATCACTCTCATACTCCGGTGGGACGACTGCTCGACACGACCAGTGAGAGTTAAGGCGCAGGACCGACGGCTTTACGTGCTCTCCGAGGCACGGGGGTGAAACACCGCCAGCTTCCCAACTCCGGGCTGTTACTGAGACTTTCTATACAGAAAGACTCAATAACTGAACTTGGCCCGACCCAGGACTCGAACCCAGGACCTCCGGGTGTGCAGCCGTACATGCTAGCCACTACACCACCGAGGCAGTTAAATAGATATACACAAGACACGGAACTAGCAGACCTTCCAATTCATATCTATACAAGGAAAGCCCGCGGTGCAGTAGCAAAATCTCGTCTTAAGCGGACTCCTAAAACCCCCGCCTTGTTACAGGATATTACTATGGGTGACGCTGCTCCATACGACCGACGGACAGGAAGTAACAATTGATATCTGGATAACGGACCAGGACTACTTCCCTTCAAACTAGGAACAGCAAAGATTATCTCCCATTACCATTCTTTTTTAAGTCATATAGACTTGGGAAATCTTCATCTTCAGATTGAATTATTAAAATCCCAGATGGCTGAACTAAGACCCCTATTGAACAACGAAACCTCATCCCTTTTTGACCCTCATATAGAACATCTCAATAGTAAAATTACAGCAATCATGAGTAAACTTAACACATCCGAGTCAGTACATAGTAAAAGAGGTCTCGTTGACGGTCTAGGCTCTGTTATAAAAAGTATTTCCGGTAACTTAGACTACTCTGACGCACTTAAATATACGATAACGAACAGAAGATAGAATTAGAATTAAATAATCATATCAGTCTAAATAAAAAGTATTTTTCACAAAATTCTCAAATAATAAGTAGTATGGCTACAAACCAGGATAAAATGGCTAAAGCATTAAATATAATATTAGAAAGCGACGCTAATAGGGATACGGACTTAATAAAATATGCCCATCTAGCACAACACTTACTTATTATAGGTGATAATGTAGAAGATATGTATCACGAATTACAGAACTTAGAAACCACCGTTTCGTTTATCCGTGCATCTAGTACACCATTCTGAATTCTTAATATAAACGAAGTTGAAGGTATAATGAGTAAACTAAAGCGGTCTTATTATAAAAAACTAAATAAACCTTAGTTTAAACCTGTACTATCAAGTCCAGGCTTATCTGTAGAACCATGGTCTAAATTTGTTCGTATTACAAAACTTAAAAAAACCGTGGTCTTCTTAGTACCGTCATTTGAACCATTGTATAAATTTCAACCACAGATTAATACAAATATTATTCGTTCACTATGATATCATTCTATTGCAACGTTCCGTATGCCCAGAAAAGAAATTCTTTGGATAATACGCTAATGATTAGATGATGTTTAGGAGTGTTAAAAATTTTGAAACCTGGTTATTTTGCATGTTTATAACATTATTTAGTTATTTCGTCGATTGCAGTTTTGTTTAGGTTTAAGCACATTATTTAATGTCGTATTAATTTCTAAAAATACATCCAAGTAGGTACGTGTATCGAAACGTAACATTCTCGCGCGTAATATGAAACCATAACATTAAACAAAACCATCGCAAGTTGAACAAAGTTCATTTAGCTTTGGAATTTAAATCTTAATAGAACAAAACAATTGCCTCTTTGTATTCTTCTTAATTTTAATAATTTAACGTGATGGACCAACAAAAAAAAAAGCGATCTGAGAATTGGAGTGCCGAGGAAAAAGTAAGTAAACATACATTACTTACATGAACTTGAAATCCATCTATAATTTATTGGTTTTAAGCTTACCTAAATTTTAAATATTATAGGATATACTACGCGAGATGATTGCACAATCACGCCACATAATTGAGGACAAATCCACGAGAGCTTCTTCCAATATTAAAAAGGCTCAAGAGTGGAAGAACATAGCAAACAAGTAAGTGTTAAGTTTTTTTTATTAATAAGTGACCCGTTAACTATGCAAATTATCATATTTTTTTCTTTTGAGTTCTGCGACATGGCAATCTGTTATAAACAATAAGCCACTCCTGTGTCGGAATTAATTATCATGTTATTGAAATATTTTCAGAATTAATGAACTCATGGGAAAAAATGGGTCTGATGGTGAAGTTAAATTGGCATGGAAGAGGATGAAGCTTGCGGCTAAAGCTAACTTATCCGCTCATAGGCAACACCAAATGAAGACAGGGGGTGGTGAAAAGCCCAAGTCGCCTTCTCAAGGAGATATGGCGATTATGGATATTGCTCCACACGATTTTATTGTGGAATACAATGACTATGACAGTGATGCAATAAAAACTGATGTAAGCAAATTGTTCTTTACATATTTTTATAAAATACTAATAAAATTAATATACAGTTTTAAATAACAGTTTTTAAGTACTTGTAGGTTCAATTAAACACCCAAGATAGTGAAATTACAGCTGGGCCTAGTACAAGCTTTTCTCCTATAATAGAACCACCTCCTGAATTCAATGATGAGGTAATAGAGGTTATAATGGACCAAGGTAAAAATAATATTTCATCTATAAATTTTAAAATTGTATTCCTTTATTTTAACCATACTTTAAATTTTTTATATTCAAAAAATATATTACATGAACTAAAGAATTTTTATATAATTCGTCTATATGTAATTAAAATACTTTTAGGTACCTCAATGGTAAATGTTGGAATTAGTACCCCTAGAAAAAAATACAATATTCGTAGGAAGCAGTCGGGTAAAAAGGGTCCTCAAAGCATGTAAGAAAGATTATCCTAGAATATATTTCTTATTATTTGCTTAGTATAAAATATAAAGAGTAAATATTTCACAGAAAAGAAGCATTACAAGAGTCAATATTGAAGTCCAACTGTCAATTTAAAAAAAAAACAATTAGATATGCTAGAAGTGGAACACCAGTACAATGTAAGAATTGCTGAATTAAAATTAAAAAAAACTGGAACTTGAAATAAAATTATTAGAAAAAAAGGAAGAACTCTAGTACTACTTATGGTTGAAAGAAATGTTATAATAATTAGAATTATGTAAGGTTTAAATTTAAAATATATTATTTTAATTAAAAGTGTCTTTCAATGAATTGCCTTCTTCTTATATTTCCACGTACATTGTTTTCCACTGGTAAAGCTACTGCTGCAGATGTTTGTGTGTTACCTTTATTGTCATCAAACCCACTATGAAACACATCTTCCTTCATATCTATGGCAATATTGTGCAATACAGCACAAGCTACAATTGTTGTTTTAGCAGTTTCAATGTTGCAGTAAAGGCCTCTTAATAAACAGCGGAACCTCTGCTTCCACAACCCAAAACATCTTTCCACTGTGTTTCTGGTGCTAATGTGTGCATTATTGTACCGCTGCTCTTGAGGTGTTGTAGTACGCAGTAATGGAGTAAACAAATATGGTGTGCAAGCATAGCCACTGTCTCCTAGCAATTTGCCTGATAATGCACCAGCCTAAAATCGCTGCTTCAAACGACTCTCTCTAAATATTCGTGAGTCATGAACACTCCCACGCCACCTAGTAACAATGTCCATGATTTTTAAATCTGCATCGCAAACTACCTGGAACAATAGTTACATATTTTAGTATTTACATGACTATATACATGACTAAGTATTCACTATCAGTACATATTATAGAACAAAGTCACTGGCCACTTATGTCTTTTTGTCTGCTCACTCCTTCAAAACCACTAGATTTTAAAAAGGTTTTTTTTGGTATGCACAAAACATCCTAATTATACTTTTCCACTGCATCCATATTCCATGTTAAGCCAAAGCAGGTTGATATTATTTATTGTATAGTAATCACATTACACATGGACACTGTGAGTGAAGCCTTGGGTAGGTTAAACAATTTTCCAACACTATAACCAAAGCCTCATCGGGGATGGTTCTGTGGACTAAAGTCGTTGTTCCTTTATTTTGGAAGAAAAATATGTATGTAAAATCAATAATACCTGAACATTAATTGATGCAAATCCTTTTCGGTTAATATATAGTTGACCACCATCTTCACTTGGCTTTTTTATTTTGATGTGAGTACAGTCAATTGCACCAATTACTGTAGGAAAATTTGCAATTCTGCGAAATTTTTGCATTGCTTCCTCTTGTTCTCTCAATGTAGCAGGCATTTTTATAAATCTATGTGATTTTCGGGCAATGGTTTCTGCAATATTTTTACATATCTTGCTTATGAAAGGTTGTGAGACTCCGTGCAAATCAGCTGTGTCATCTTGGATCTATTAAAACAAATAAAAATAAATAATTTTATATATTTTTTAACTTAACTAATTAATTTAACTGTTTTATTATTTATAATTTATATTACTTGATGTGTACTGCATAGTGTGTTAACCTGTTATTAAAATAATATTTACCAGACATAGATTAGATTGTTAGGTTATAAGTATGCTGTAGTGTAAATAAATGTATCTTTTGTTGGTTGTCCGTAAATAAATAAACAAAAACAAAATATTAGTTTGTACATAATTTAGTTTTTATTGCTACCAATGTTTTGGTAAATGCAATCTATGCTTTTAATCTACTTACTTCATGTCGAGCCCAGCTTCGTAATGCGCAACACACTTGTATTTCGGGAGACACAGGGCATCCTCGAGCATCTCTAGTTAAATCTTCTTTTACTAAGTCCACTATTTTTATTGCATAACGTTTATTAAACCTATACTTTTGCCTGAAATCTTCATCGGATAATTCCATGATGGGATTGACTCGAACACGACTTCTGTTGTGTCGGCGTGGTAATTCCAACATCTCAGCGGCTTCAATATCCTCAATATCAATTAAATCGACCATGTTTATATCCATTTTCGAGTTAAAACAACACAACACAATGAAAAAGATGATATAACATAAAACACAAACTTTGACAGATCCGATTTAGTGATTTAGACCATCGTTAAACTAGGGGTCGCCGAGGTTTAGCGTTAGACCATGATATAGTCTATGGTTTATCGCAAAACCACGATTTGTAATACCAAATTTGTTTAGACCGCAGTATAAAGAAGTTTAAACCAGGTTTTTTAGTTAAACCGCTTTTTGTAATAAGGCAGAAGATGTTATATCCTAGTAATGAAATACTTAATATAGAATTTAGGAATTTTTATGAGGTAATTAAATTAGGTTATTTTTATATACATAAAGAAATAGTAATAGTAATAAAGGTTCCTATTGTCCTTCCCATAAGCTACGACTTCTATAAATTGTCTCATGTACCTCATGAAAATGATGAAACTCTGATTCCGCCCTCTCTATTCATAGCACTCTCTAGTAAAGACTATAGGTACATAGAGGCAGAATGCTCGAAGATAAATTCACTATTCCTCTGCGAGTCGAAACCCAACATAAAGATCCAGGACAAACCCGACTGCGTCCATCAGTTCATTGTTCTTCAGGAACTCCAGCCTTTCTGTAAACTTACACCGGTAACTCTTAACTAATGAATTCTTAGAAGTATTAGATGACAGATACTACACCCTGAGCTTTCCTGTGCCAACAAAAGTAAAAACATCTTGCGGACAAGAAGAATATCAAATACTACAAGGCAGTATTACCTAGCAGTTATCCCATTGAACTGCAACTTGAGAATACCCACATTTACCATCTTCAACTCGAATGATCATATCAAGGGACACGTCATAAGAGTAATGGAAATGCCCCCAACCAACGAAGTAAGATCTAAAGGACATCCGAAGCTTACCCTCACCTCTCAGAATCTACAAAACTTCACCGATCCAGTTATATACATTACATAAGCACAAGTCAAGGGCATAAGTGCACTCACCGCCACACTACTGTACCGCCGGATGCGCGTGAGAAACAGAACCGATGAAAACGAAGAAACCCGAAGCAACAGTATTAAAACCAGTAGTACCGATCCCAACCAAGTAAGAGTCGATCCCAGATGCCTATCAGCAACCATTTCGGATTAATCCTCCAATAGTCGCTGTACTACGGGGGGAGGTATTACGCAAAGCCAAACCACTGCATAAGCATCAAATCTCATGTACAGACGACGAAACGACGTGCCGGTCGCAGGCGCTAGCGCAAGTGCAAGCGCAGCAAGTCACGTACATACACCTAGCCAAATACAGTAACTTCCTATGAGAAATGAAGTATATAAGAGCATTATTTGATTTTTAACTTCACTTTTGATCTAACATCGATCGACAGTCATTTTAGTAATAAGAAGTTCTGGTTGATAAATTAGTTCTTAGTTAAATTGCATTTCTTTGCATCCCCTGGCTGCCTCCAAAACATAACTAATGCAATAATAAATGGAATAAAAACAGGCTTTGATAAATTATTATTTATTACGTAAAAAGTAGCTTCGTTGCTACATTCCTATCAATAAAACAAGCCATGCAAGTTAAATGGAACGCGCGCGTCCATCTCAGGACATGAATGGGGTGAAGTGTGGAGCAGTGGAGAGCGGAGCTCGTCGCGCGTAGCGCGGGTGATGAATACCTCCGCCATTTTGTTTAGTCAGTCTGCCATAAGTATTCGACGCGCCAGCGCGGGCGGCGTGAACGTGAGGAGTGTTATATGTAGTGTTTGGTGACGCTCTTTATAGGTGAGTATCTACTAAATTAATTTTGTTATTCAATAAAACGTAACTGTACAGTTTTAGCTTGTTGTTCTAGGATTCTAATGTAACTAATCCAATTATTTGATATATTGACGTGATGTCGTCCGCCACTCGTCGCGCTATTTTTATGTTTTTTAGATGTATTTGAACTTTTTTTTGGTATTTATATCCGATTTTTATTGGTAATATTTTAATGTAATACTAGCGCTAACTAACCATGAATAGGTACGACCTCGCAGCCGTTGCCTGCAAGCATTACATCGTGAAAAAATACGATTGCTATTATTATAATAAAACTAAGTTTCCTTTCAGATGAATCCCCTTCATTGACCATAAATCAATGAGATATGGATTTTCGAGTAGTAACTAGTAAGGAAGGAGACAAAACATCTGTTTAGCACTATTTTCTCAGGAACAAAAACAAAAATGAAGCTAAATGTAAAACATGCCAAAAAGTATTGAAATCAGCCGGTGGTAGTACTAGCAGTCTACTAAGACATTTAAAGAATATTCACACGGTTGATATAGAGGCTGCAAGGCATTCAACAATCGAAATAACAGCTCAAGGTAGTGCATCTTCTTCAAAAGAAATTCTAGAAGCGCCAAAAAAGAAAACTAAGTTGAGTCACCATTTTGAGACTGATGCAAGCCCAAGTATGCAAGTTATGGTGTCTCGTATGGCTGCAGTTGATGGAATTCCTCTTAGAACATTCTCAAAATCTCAAGATTTAAAATACCTTTTTGAAAAGACCGGCAACAAATTACCCACTACTGCTGAAACCGTTCGCAACATAATTGTCAAAGACTTTGATAAAAGGAAGCTAGAAATAATCAACTAATTTTTTTACGTTCATTTTACATAAGAAGAAATTCTAATAATTCAGTTCTGATTTCTGTTATTTTTATGTTACGTTACGATATATCCAAAATGGTATTAGTTATTATTTTATATGAATATCTCTTTTTTTCTAAAGTGGTCAGATGGTCAGAGGGTATGTCTTAACTATGTTGTTTAAGTAATGAAGAGGGCTAGAGGTGTATAAATTAATTGGGTAATAATCACGGGTGATGTGGCGATGATAAAATAAAAATCAACCGGTCAGTAAGGGGCTTTAATAGCAATGACAATGAGTATGCAAAAAGAGATACATATGGCGAAGCGCCTGATTAATTTTGACCGCAATAACTTTGTTATACAAAAAATTGCTTATAACTAACTTAAACTAAATTACGGAAGCTTAAACATGCCCCCGGCCGTTGAAGGCGTGCATTCAACAGGACTCTTCTATCAGCGGGCAGATTTTCGAAAAGGCTCGTCTGATGATGCCGGTCGCAGTCTTAATATCGGCCACTCTGGAGATTCCGTCGGTGGCAGGATGAAGAGCAATAACTCGACCCAGTTTCCATTTCATTGGCAGCAAGTTGTTGTCTTTAATAACGACTAAAGAGTTCAATTTTAGTGCATCCGTAGAGGATTTCCACTTGACTCTTAGCTGCAATTCTGACACATATTCTTTACTCCACCTTGACCAAAATGCTGTCGGAGTTGTTCAATGCTGTGGTGTCGAGTTACTGTGTGACTGGAGCAATCACGAAGATCCTTCACAGGTAGAGATGTGAGCGGTCTTTCTATTAAAAAGTGACCGGGAGTAAGAGGCAACAAATCTTCAGGATTCGACGATAAAGGAGTGAGAGAATTTAAAATCCCTTCAATTGGAACTAATATAGTGTTAAATTCCTCATAAGTAAGGTGACAATTGCCTAACACTCTTATCAAATGAAATTTAGTCGACTTGACACCTGCCTCCCAAAGACCGCCAAAATGTGGAGCATAGGCAGGGATAAATGAAAGTTAACACCGTCACGAGCCGCGCTGTCAGATATAGAGTTACAATTTTGTTTTAAAAAATCTGTGATTTCATTACAAGCTCCTGTGAATGTCGTTCCACGGTCAGAATAAATATTAAGAGGTTTACCTCTCCGAGAAATAAACCTAGATAATGCCTGCAGGTAACTATTGCTAGTCAAATCGCCTACCAGTTCTAAATGAATGGCTTTTGCCGTAAAACATACAAAAATAACGATATGGACTTTCACTAATCTACATCCACGACCTTGACGACTAGCTGAGGTTAAGGGACCTGCGTAATTAATCGAATAAGCTCATATCGAAATAAAAGTTTTACAAAATGATGAGTGGACTGTAAATGAATTGGATGCTTTTTCTCGAAAGCGTATTCGGAATTATGTAGCCTACCTCCTACACGTATAATTTTATTAGCATCGAGAAATACACTTAATTTTAACAACGGTTTTTGTATGGTAAATTTTTATTATTTATTAATAAATCATACTTAGGAAAAGATTTTCTTTGTAACTGAGTTAATAAACAGTAGTTCAGTTTTAGAAAAATAAGCAGTGTTTTTTGTGCCTCTTCGTTTATAGGCATCAATATAGCGCAATACATAACAAAGGTACGTTATAATCCTAAAATATTAAAAAAAACGTTCAAATTTTATTAATCCTGTTTCTACAGTATTTTCATGCGTAACGACATGAAGGTTAATATTTGTTTTTATTTTAGGTAATCTTAAAATCCTATGATGCGGAATGAAATAGGAATTATTTATATTAATTTGCATCTCTGACATAAGTGAAATAAATATACTCAGACAAAGTTTTTATACATCTTATCTAATGAGGCTTGAGTTTTATTTCTGCGCTCAAGTGGCAGAAAACAGCGTTTAGCATGATTAAATGAATCGCCTAAAATATCGGATGATTCCTTTATCGGCATTCTAACGCAAAAAACGTCCATCTCATAAACGTGACGTATTTTTAACAAAATGTTCTTCACACATTTTCTTGTAATGAATAGGTAGATGACTCATGGCATACCTCCTCGAGCTGCCAGAAACGCGTTAATTGGTTTCGAATGCCATCGTGCTCATCTAAATGTGTGGCACATTGTTTATTAAAATTGCATTGTATAGGTGAAGACCGAGTGTTAAAACAATTATTACGGCCGCCGTTAATTGGACCACTAACTAACCATCCAAGATTAGTTTGATAAAGTATCGGTAATCTATCACCTAATATATTTTTTTCGGATCCTAAGAGACTCCAAAAAACATCCGCTCCAATAATTAAATCAATGGAACCCGGTGTGTGAAAATAAGGATCAGCTAAGTTTATATTCGACGGTATATCTAGTTGTACCTGCTTAGCGGGGATCTTATCAGTGATTGAAGGCAAAATGAAACATAATAAATCGTTTGAATAATTTCCATTTAAGGACTGAATATTTAGATGACAAAGTTTGTCCACAAGAGACGACGAATTATTAATACCCTGTATATACTTATTAGTCTTAAGATAAGGCAGTTTTAACCTTTTAAATAAATTTTCCATCATTAAACATGAAGTGCTGCCGGAATCAAGGAAAGCACGGACGATATGTGTTTTATTATTAATATCGTTGCACTTCACTAATGCAGTAGATAAAAGGACTTCGCTCGAACTACTCGCAGTCGCACAATGCGTGTGCGCAGGTGTACATGTCAATAGCGTGGTGTGAGCGTTATCAGTAACGGTAGTGCTATTAATCTTATTCGTATCGAATATACAAGTTTTTGTTTACTTCAGATTTTTTATGTAAATCTGTGTTGTGTACTAGAGTATGGTGTTTACGCTTACAGTTTTTACATTGACTAGAGTAGTGACCGCGACGAAACCAATTGTAACAAATCTTATAATTCGGTATTAATGACATTCGTTCAGAGATAGATAGTGATAAAAATTGTGGACAAACGTTGAGGTTATGATCGCCATTACACTTAGGACAATAATTTGTGAGCTTGTATTATTGACATTGTTAGAATAATTCGAAGTGGAAACTAAAGTTTTAAATTTTAAATTTTTATTTGTACTTTCCTTATTTGTGTGAGAATGACGAGATATTTCTAAAGTTTCTATTAAATCCACACGATTTCTCAAGAATTCTATAAAATTTTCAAAAGAGATTAACTTATTTTTGTCTAAATGCCCTTTATATTCCTCCCATTCTCTTAATGTTGTAGAATCTAATTTTGAAGTTATTATATATATTAATAATGTGTCGGCCAGCCAGCTATGAACCGGTTTGCCTATTGTATTTAAAGACCTAATATTTTTATTTACTTGATCAATAATTCGTTTTAGTGATATTGAAGACTCTTTAGTTATTGGTTCGAGCTTGAACAGAGCTGACACATGATTGTGAATGAGTAACCGTTTGTTGTTGAATCTGTCACACAGAAGTTCCCAGGCTATGGTATAATTTTGAGCAAAGAACTGGATAGATTGTATTACGACAGCAGCGGAACCTCCAGTGATGACCTTAGATATTGAAATTTATTAATTTCCTCTATGTTGTCATTGTTGTGAATGAGACTAGAAAAGGTATCGCGAAATTCTAGCCAGTTATCATACGAACCTGAGAATTTAGGTAAATCGATAGTAGGCAATTTGACTAGCTGTTGCTTAGAGTTACTAGAAGTTGATTTTACGTCATCTTGTTCTAATTTTGAATATATATTGATAAGATTTTTAGCCTGAGCTAATAATGAATAATATTGTGATTCTACAGCGGTTCGTTTAACTAATTCAATGTCAATGTTATCCGTTAAGCATTCTAATTGTGATTGAACTTCATTAAACTCATTGTATAAGCTCTCTAACATATCTGTTTGTAATTGTAACTCCATCGCCTGACAGGCGGTCAGTTCGGCATCATTTAAAGTACCTAAATAATTTCCTAAAACTGTTAATCTACATTTATAACTGCCACGCTTCTTTTTAAGCTCCTTAATGTCAGTCATTTTGGGATACAGATGATGTCGATCTGAAATTTTACAAAGGTTTTAGAGATATAGTAACTAATAAATCACAACCAAAATAAAAGTGATAACTTGTTTTACTGATAATTGATAAATGATTTAATGTAACAATAATTTTCGAAATAACTTAGATATGTATTTCTTGAGCTCACAAATAAATTATTTGCTAAACTGTTACTTTATAATTGTAAGTAAATTTTAATAAAATAAATATCTACACTGAATATGTAAAATTTATAACATATATTTGAAGTTTATATAATATAATTAAAATGTATTTCGTAAAAATACTTATACTAGGAACAGTTATCTAATGTAACATTTATAAAGTTACTGTACTGTATTATTTAAGCACTGATAAACTATACCTAATATTTATTATTTTATCAAATTTATTGTTAATAAAAATTAATAACATATATTTGATGTTTATATAATATAATTAAAATGTATTTTGTAAAAATACTTATACTAGAAACAGTTATCTAATGTAACATTTATAAGTTACTGTACTGTATTATTTAAATACTGATAAACTATACCTAATATTTATTAGGTATATTTTATCAAATTTATTGTTAATATATAATTTTAATTACATTTGTAGATATTTGTAATAAAGTTTTAAGTTTTAACTTACTGACCTTGCCCAATGTCACACGTGCTTAACGTGCTTTAATTACCTGATTTAATGTTTAATTTGTAGACATGTTGGGTTTTATTAATAAATATAATGATAAACACTATACTGATTTTTATTTTAAGCACTTAATGTCTATAACTCACTCGAATTTAACAATCTTCACCTGTATACATACGGCACTTGGTCACTTTTTAATTATTTTTAATATTGTTTAAATATTTCCTTTATTTTATCCGTCTCGTAAAGGACCATGAAGAGGGCTAGAGGTGTATAAATTAATTTGGTAATAATCACGGGTGATGTGGCGATGATAAAATAAAAATCAACCGGTCAGTAAGGGGCTTTAATAGCAATGACAATGAGTATGCAAAAAGAGATACATATGGCGAAGCGCCTGATTAATTTTGACCGCAATAACTTTGTTATACAAAAAATTGCTTATAACTAACTTAAACTAAATTAGGGAAGCTTAAACAAGTAATGTGTCAAATGCATAACTACTTTTTACTTAGTATTTTAGTTAATTAGATAAAGAACTGATTATTAACCAAGCGACTGCAATTTAAATTATATTAGAATAGTAGAATAGAAGACTAGGACTATTCGTTACTTAATTGTTAATGCGAAGAAGAGTTTTATTAATGTTAAAATTATTTGTGATACTACAAAAATGTCTTTTGAAGATATTATTTTTATTAGCTTTTAAATACAATAAGTGAATGTTACCAAAATAATTCATTTAATGTTAAAACTAATCTCTGCAAGTCTGTGATTTAAAAAAGACTAGATTACTTACTAAGTTTTAAGATATTCTGAAGAAAAAATAAATCTTTATCACTTTTTAAACATTAAAACTATTTTTGTAATTTGTAAAGTACTGTTTCATTTATTTAAATTCTTCCTCATCCTTAATATTTTGTACTCATTGTAGGAAATCGATATATAAACGCAGATTAGTGTATTTTAAAAAATTATAATAAAAAGATTGAAATGCTCGAAAAAACCGGTCTACCCGGGTTTTGATTACTCTTAGACCCGAAAACCCGGGTTTTTAAAATTGAACCGAGTTTCGATGCCCTAATCAGGACTGTAACAGAAAAATCAGCTGGGGGTTTTTTGGAAGAGGATCGCTGAGGGAAACATAATAAACATTATACTGTCGGCGAATCTATGAAAAATGATATAAGGAATCATATAAAATCAATACCAAAAATAGAAAGTCATTACTTGAGAGCACAAACTACACAATACATTGTGATGGAGGGAAAACTATTTCGGACTTACATAGGGATTACGTAGCGCAGTGTAAACAAGATGGACGAGAATACGCAAATTACGTTATGTATTCTCGCATCTTTAATCACGAATTTAACATTGGTTTCTTAGTGCCAAAAAAAGACAGATGTGAACTATGTGTTGCTTATGAAAATTCTGATTTTAAAAACAAAAAAAAAACTCCAGCAGAAATATGACGACCACCACAGCACACACACACAGCACAGTACACACACACAGCACAGTAGCAGTGTCACCGCCTACTAAGTAACCGCATAACACAGCGTCAAATGAATTTAGCATTAATTTAGTGCTCAATTAGTGCTGGACATCATAAAAATTTATAGTTTTTTTTTTTATATAACAAAACTTGCTAATTATAAATAAAACTATCTTTTCGGATTTTTTCGCAAATTTATTTTGATTTTTGGTTCCCGACGTTTCGAATTTATAATATAAAAAATGTTTAAAGTTAAAAAATATTGTAATGTAATTGGTGCAATTTTCATTTAGTTAATTGTGGGTAGGCTGTCTGTAACAACTATACCTTCAAGACATGTAACACCTCAGTCTCTCCCGTGACCATGGATGCTGTAAGGCATTCGAAACGTCGGGAACCAAAAATCAAAATAAATTCGCGAAAAATTCCGAAAAGATAGTTTTATTTAAAATGTCAAGTATTCGCGTAAATCTAAGAAAGTATTATGAAAACTTGCTAATTTAACAGTATAAGGAAACTAGTACAAAAGTCACATATGAGTGAGCAGAATCGCTTCAAACTATGTGCATAAATTAGTGCTCATTTAGTGCCAAAAGCTAAAATTTGATGCTCTTATATTTTGGCAGAAAATTAGAAAACTGTTAACTTATTAGGCTCAGAAGGCTTATTAGGTTCATATACCTGATGGAAGAAAAAGAAAACTAGATAAAAAGAGTGTAAAACTAATATTAGTAGGATATGAAAATGAAAATTATAGAATATTTGATATTAAAAGTCGAAAGATAATAATAAGTAGAAATGTTCACTTTAATGAGAATAACATACCAGTACTGAGAAAAAACACCACTTCAGTTTCCATCACCGATGAACAAGAACAAAGTAAAGAAATTCATGGTATACCAGTTTCACCACAAGACAACCAAAATATTTCTGAATCTAATTTTGAAAGTGTAGGAACACAGGAGGATGCCAATAAAATAACATACCAGCCACCTTCACAAATAATTTCTGAATATGAGAAAAGCAATATTACACTGAGACCTAGAAGGAACGGGAATGAAGACACAAATTTTATTGAGTTTGATGTACCTATGACATATAAAGAAGTAATAAACTGTAAAAATAGTCATAAATGGAAGGAAGCTATAAGCGAAGAATTACAGTCACTAGAAGAAAATGAACCCTGGAAGTTAGTAAATAGAAATGATGAGAAAACAGTGACCTCAAAATGGGTATTTTGTGTAAAAAGAAATTCAGATGGTGATATAGAAAGGTACAAAGCTCGTCTTTGTGCACGTGGGTTTACAAAAACTAAGGATGTTGATTACAAAGAAAGATTTTCACCAACAACAAGATTTGATTCCATTAGAATAATATTATCTCGTGCAGCTCGAGAGAATTATGATCTTAAACAATTTGATGTCAAAACAGCATTTTTGTACGGAGAGTTGTTAGAGCATGTATGGAGGTGCCTGAGGGTGTCCATGCTGAGCCAAGGAAAATCTGTAAGTTAATAAAATCCTTATATGACCTAAAACAGTCATCACGCTGCTTAAATAGAAAATTCTCTTCTTTCCTAACTACTTACGGTTTTGAAATGTGTCCCTCTGACAACTGTATTTTTATTGGTCATTTTAATAATTACAAAGTTATCTTGATCTTGTATGTAGATGATGGTTTATTCTTGTCAAAAAGTAAAAGTTTATTGTTGCATATTATAAATGATTTGAAAAAAGTTTTAAGATAAAAGAGTTAAATTTAAATATGTTTGTTGGCATGGAAATAACTAAAAATAATGGAATAATTACTTTAAGTCAAAAACAGTACATAAAACAAATTACACAGGTCTACAATGATTTTGGTGCCGCTAAAAGTAAAACTGATTTCAAGTACATTCGGTACCCTGATAAAAACGTGATACTTACTTTTTTAATGCTACGTATAGTTTTCGAGATTTCATTTATTAAAAAACAAAAGAACATTTAATTCAAAACAGTTAAATACATTTAATTACACATTTTATTTCATAGGTTAGAAGCTTTTCTTTTTAGATTTTCTCCGATGGATGTCTTCAGGACATTCCCGTGTAATACTCCAACAGTAATCTGCCATCATATGCTCATCCCAGCGACCTTGGTATCTATCTTCCATCACCTTTAAATCTTGATGAAAACGTTCTCCTTGTTCTTCGCTATACGCTCCAAGATTTTCAGGAAACTTGTCTAAATGATTGTCCAGATAGTGTACTTTTATGCTCATATTACATCCAAGATTTTTAAAGCTAATTAAGAGGTTTTGAACTAACTCTTTGTAATTTTCGGCCTTCTGATTTCCTAAGAAATTTTTTACAACAGCAACAAAAGATTTCCATGCCGCTGCTTCTAAATTATTCATTGAATGTATGAAATCGTTGTCTTTCATTAAAAGTCTTATCTGTGGGCCATCAAAAATACCAGCTTTTAGTTTTTCATTACTTAAACCAGGAAACTTTCTTGAAAGATATACAAAACACGGACTAGTTTTATCTAATGCCTTAACATATTGCTTCATAAGTCCCAATTTGATGTGCAATGGAGGCAAAATAATCTTATCACTAGAAACTAGAGGCGGGTTTATAATATTTTGTTTGCCAACCGTCATGTTATCTCTCAAAGGTCAATCTTTCTTGATCCAGTGGCCTTTTTTTGCTCTGCTGTCCCATAAACATATGAAACACGGAAATTTAGTGTACCCACTTTGTTGGCCTAATAGAAAGTTGACCATTTTTAAATCGACACATATAACCCATTGGTGCTCCGAGTACTTAAGTTTTTTCAAAACAAGATCCACGTTTTGATACTCCTCTTTTAATTTCGTTGAATGAGCAATAGGCACAGCTGCATGATTGTTACCAATATCTAGTAAAACACATTTTAAACTACGCTTACAGCTGTCCATAAACAATCTCCATTCATCAGCTTTGTACCCTGAGAGCCCCAATTTCATTAGAAGGCCACCAATGTTATTACAAAAAACTATATCATCTTCTGAGCTAAAAAATGGAAGAAATTCTTTTTCGCGATCACGATAAAATGTTATTTTTGTACCTTGAGATAACAAATTTTTTTCTTTGAGTCTAGATGCTAGTAGCTCAGAGCGCTCTTTCGAAAGGTCAAGGTCTCTAATCAAATCACTTAAAGCATCTTGAGAAAAAAGTGAAGGCGCTGTTGACACTTTAAAATCACTGTCACGTACATCAGAAAAAACTTCCATCATCTCGGTGTCCGAAAAATCTGATAGATCTGAAAGATCTTGACTCATAGGAGATGGTACGTCATCTGAACAAAGTCGAGGTCTTTTAGCAGACGGTAAATCAGGATATGTCATTTTTCTTTTGTTTATACCATGTAATTCTACAACACAAAAATAACAGTCATCAATGTGATTTTTCGGTTCTGTCCAAATCATCGGCACATTAAACTTTAAATGATTACGTTTACCGTTTGCCCACTGTCTTAAATGTTCACTACACAACTTGCACACAATGTTTGGAACCCACGGCTTGTTCAGAGCCTTCATCTCTATTTTAAAGTAATCAATATATGTCTTCTTCACTGAATCTGTTATAGGTTTTCTAAACTTTTTCACTACATATTCACCACAAATGTAACAAAATGTATTTGGATTATTTACTCAACACCTTCTTGACGACGGCATATCAATATTATTAATTAAAAAAAAAATATTGATTATAATGACATTAATTATGATAAAATACGTTTTTTAGGTTATTATATCGATCGATACAAACCTGAACATAGCTTCACAATTTTGACAGCTTCACACGACATCTTGTGGGCTAATTAACCAAAATATAACCTAGAATTAGCGGCACCAAACAAAAATTTTTTTTTGTAGACCTGTGTTATAAATACACTCGTGAGCAAAAAAATCGACTCAGGACGCACGCTTGCGGTTAAAAAGCTCTAGCAAAAAATTGGAAGCTTTTATTATATTTCTGATTTTAACATCTCAAAGTTCTTTGTTTTAGCTTTAAAATGAGTGGTCTATGTTGTTATTAAGAATGTTTTCTGATAAAGAAAAAATATTGAATGAGATGGAGTCTTAAGCAATAAAAAAAAGTGATGGTTGACGGTAAAGAAAATACCACGTAAAATTCGTCAAAATAATAATTTAATTAAAATTATTTTTTTAATATTTAGTGTTGCCCCCCCCCCCCCCCCCCTGGCCCTAATAACAGCTTCCAATCGCTTTTTCATGGATCGAATAAGTTTCCTTACTCGATCTTGTTCGATGCTATTCCATTCGTCGATTAGCACTGCTTTGAGGTCCGCCATCGTGTCTGGTGCAGGATTTCTAGCCCGAACTTTTCTTTTAAGATCATCCCACAAGTGCTCGATAGGATTTAAGTCCGGGCTACGCGCTGGCCAGTCCATAATGGCAATTGCGACCTCCTGTAAATACTGCCGGACGGAACTTGCAGTATGTGGACGGGCATTGTCGTGCATTAGGACGAAGTTTTCGCCAATGAAACCGGCGTAGGGAACGACATGATCCTCTTAAACCTCTTCGATGTATCGAATCGCCGTCAATCCTCCCATTCGACCGCCAGTTTCAATAAAAACCAACTCGGTTTTTGCCTCGCTTGAAATGCCGGCCCCCACCATCCAGGAACCTCCTCCAAAAGCAATATTTTCTTTGATACAGCACTGCGCGAATCTTTCCCCAGGTCTTCTGTAGACTCGTCCTCTTCTATCACTACCATGCAAGCACACTCTACTTTCGTCTGAGAAGAGAACGGTGCTCCATTTTTCGTCAGTCCAATCAACATGTTCTCTAACAAAACGTAGGCGGGCTGCTCGGTGGTCTGGGGTTAATTTGGGGCCAGTAGCTGGCCTTTTTGGCCTAGCTGCCTTAAGTCGTCTTCTGACTGTCCAGTCACTCACAGCTACTCCTCGCGTTTCTCTGAGTTCTTGTTGGACTTGAACGCCAGTGAGGGCCCGATTTCTTAACGATGTGCTGACAATAAATCGGTCATCTCTCTCTGATGTGCACCTTTTTCTACCGGAACCACGTCTTCGATTAAAGCCACCAGTCTCCTGGTAACGACGGTAAACTCTGGAAACAGCAGACTGGCTCATGTTCAGTGCACGTGCCACTTCACGCTGACTCTGGCCTTGTCGCAATAGGGTAATCGCTTGAGCTGCTAAATCGCTTGTTGTGTCAATTTTCAGGTAGAATTCTTGATTGTTGATAACGGAGATGTGTATCGGTTGACGTTTGACGGCTAACTGATAAGGTATATGGGTCAGTAACCCTTAATTAGCACTATTGTAAACAAGCGTAAAAAGGGTGGTTACTGATCACAACATATTGTTGGGTTGTGTGAGCAATAAACCTTACAATATTTTATATCATTTTGAAGCTAATACTAGCAGCTTTAAGATTTTACTATGAAAAAAATATATTTGCATTCAGTTTTTTTTCCAGTGACTTGCGACTACAGATGTGTCGTCTGAGTCGATTTTTTTGCTCACGAGAGTAGATTCAACATGTCAGATGCCAATCCTTGTAGTATCCCTGCTGAAAATAATGTAATTTTAAAGAAAAATAATAATGAAAGTAATATTGAGTTTCCATATAGGGAAGCAGTGGGAGCCCTGATGTTTTTGTCAACTATATCTAGGCCTGACATTTCTTATTCTTTGAATGTAGGTAGTAGATATAAAAATAATCCCAGTAAAGACCATGTAAATGCTGTTAAAAGAATTATTCGGTACTTGTTAAAAACAATAGATGTTTGTATTACTTATAATTGTAACAAAGAATTAATAGGTTTTTCTGATTCTGATTTTGCCTCCGATATTGATTCTAGAAAATCCAATACAGGACATATTTTTATGATGAATGGTGGGCCTGTTACTTGGGCTAGTAGAAAACAAAATACTGTGGCATTATCAACTACAGAGTCAGAATATATGGCTGCAAGTGAGGCTGCCAAAGAAATTTTATGGCTTCGGCAGTTTTTAATTGATATTGATGAACCACAATTGGTGGTAACTCTATTTATAGACAAGCAGAGTGCTATTAAACGCATTCATAATCCTATTTACCATAAAAGAACAAAGTAAATAAATGTAAGATATAATTTCATCAGAGAAAAGGTAGAACAAAATGTCATAAATATCCAATATGTGAAAAGTGTAAATCAACTTGCAGACTTTTTACCAAAAGCTTTGCCTTCTGGCAAATTTATTAATAATAGAGATAAAGTTCTAAAATATATAAACTGAGTGTTAGGTATAATATTAATATATAAATATATATTAGATTTAAAAGTTAATATTGTCAGAAAATAATAGGTTGATTTGAAGCTTAATATTGTAATGATTTAGAATAATATAATTATTAGGTGATTACTAGATTTAATAGATAATCTTGTTAGAAAATAATAGGTTGGTTTGATGTTTAATATTGTAATAATTCTAAAGTAATTATTAGGTTTCAAAGTTGATATTGTTTTAAAAAACAGGTTGGTTGGAAGCTTAATTTTAAAATTAAAAAGTTAATATTGTTAGAAGATAGTAAGTTAGTTTGAAACTTAATTGAAACTTAATATTGTAATAGTTCTAAAATTTAAGTGGGAGTGTTAAGTAATACATTTTAGAATGTATAATCTAATATCTTTGCTTTCTATTTAAAAAGTTACTATTCCTTGCCGCTTGGTGCGTTATATGTTATCTGTTTTCTGTCATCTGTCTCCCGAGAAGTTGTAACTGTGTTATAGCTATAAAAAAGGTTATCAATAAAAATGAAAGAAATCTTGCTCAATTACATTATTTATAATCCAAAATAACATTTTTTACTAGATTTAAAATAAAATTTTAGGCAAATAGGCGTATCTACACAAATCGGTCACGTACAAAATCCAATCGAACATTTGGTCAGTTTACGCCGTCGAGTAATCGCGTCGGGAGCGTGACGGCGCGAAGGTACCGCTTCAGTCCATTTACTCAGTGTTTGGCGAGTCTCTGAAATATTTGTTACGCTCGTGCGACTGTAGTTTAAGTTAATTTATTGGTTAACTATTTTTGACGAAAATGATACCTACGTTATGTTTACGAGAGCTCAAAAACTTATAAATAAAATTATTAGTTAAAGCAACCGACCTGATTGAAGTATCGAAAATGAGAATCAAAACGAAAATAATGAAACGGAATTTCCAGGTAAGGCAAGATTAAATTATTGTATCTTTTAATGCATATTATATTGCACTAATAAAGTAATAACTATCTACTTATTGTAAAATACTAACTGTAAGTTTACCCAAAACCTCGTATAAAGGCAAAATATCACATCTGCCTTTTTACGTGGTTGGGTTTTTGGTAAATCGTGTTCGCCTTTTTTGCAGACATATTATCTTTTGTACCTAATGAAAACTAATCAAGATTTTTTTATATCATTACGGGTAGAAATATAGATTTGTATACTATGACAGTTCCCTTATTAGTTAATTATGACCATTGACTTAATAACCTTCAATGGCGTAAGTGCAGGCAGGCTATTTGTATGGAAATTGCAGTTTGTATTTAATGAGTCCGAGACATAATGTATGTACCTACATACGAGTATGTACATACATCTTGCGGCAAGGATGAAACGTGTACTTATGTATTTGAAGGATGGTACGTGTAGACCCTCAATGTCCCCCTGGTCTTCCCCACTCCACCTGGCACCTAAAAAGAAGGCTGGCGCCCTTGTGGCGATTATCGGATGCTCAACTCCAGGACGGTTCCAGACAGGTATCCCATCCGCCACATCCAGGACTTCGCTTCCAGCACTATATTCTCCAGCATTGACCTGGTAAAGGCGTGCAACCAAATTCCCGTTAATCCCGACGATATAGCTAAAACTGCCATCACTACAACTTTTGGACTTTACGAATTTCCGTACATGACATTCGGACTTCGTAATGCTGGACAGACGTTCCAGCGGTTTATCGACGAGATGTTACGCGGACTGGATTTCGTATACGCATACCTAGACAATTTTTTAGTATTTTCCAGGGACCAGCAATGTCACGAGCAACACCTGCACCAGCTGTTCACCAGGCTAAAAGAGTATGGTATCGTAATCAACTGCACCTTCTGAAATATCTTTCGTAGGCTATAATATCACTTGTACTTGTAAAGAAGACATTCAGGCTTCTGCGGCTGAACTTCTTTACGGGCAGCCACTGCGCTTTCCAGACGAATTTTTCAACCCAGATCACCAACAAACAGCGGATATGACAGACTACTTGTCACGCATTCGCAAATTTGCTAGTGATCTTTTACCAACACCAGCCTCACGGCACAATGGTCAACGCAGTACCTTTATATTCAAGGTCTTGTCTAACTCGTCCCACGTATTTTTACGAGACGACATCACGGGGGGCACGCTAAAGCCAGCTTATTCAGATCCCTACGAAGCCATTGCATGAGGAGACAAAGTCTTCAAGATCATGGTGAGTGGAAAGTACGTCACGGTATCGATAGACCGCATCAAGCCAGCCTACATACTCTCAGACACAAACACACATCCACCACATCCCACACACAACTCAACACACACACAACAGCACTCACATTATTCCACACAGAATATACCAATCAACGATGATAACGTCATAAAAACGCGATCAGGCTGCATCGCTCGCTTTCCAGCCTACTATCGCCCTTGACGGTCTCTGGAAGGGGGTGATGTAGTATATCTAATTAATTAAATTATAATAAAATAAAAAATAAAAAATTATGCATGTAATATTATAAAATAAATAAAAACGCACAGACAAACTCGCGCCCCACCGTTTAATATAGATAATTACAGGCTGCAGAAACTTCCCTTATAAAAAATAATGTATATAGTTTATCATAAATCATTTACCAACCTTATAAATAAAGTAGAGTGTTACAACTCTAATAACTATCTATGGTAGTAATGGAATAAAATGAAAAGTATTTATTTTCTAGTTTTAAGCATCTATTTATAAAAACAAAAAACTAATAAATTTCATTTAGATAACTTGAGAACTAAATGCAATTTTTGGTCTTAATTTTCTCTTGAAAAAGACGGTTTTCACAAACTAAATGGTAGGAAATGATTGTTTTGTATGGCAATATTATTTATCCAATATTCAAAGTTCAACTTCAAACCTAAATAAACATGCAGGAGCAAAAAGACAAGGCTAGTGGCAAACGGTTGTTTTTTACCACGTTTCCTTTGGAAGAAAGTCGGTAAGTAACCACACTTTTCAAGTTATTTTAAAGTAAAATATTCACTTTAAAACTCTCGGTTACCAGAGGGCTATCATTAACATATTTTAACACCATTATAAAATGTTCTATATAATGCATATTCTAAGGATAGATACGCACTTCTAAGTAGTTGATAAAATTATAAAGAGAATAAAGTGTATAACCACATATTTGATAAGGGTTGTGTTATCAATAATTGAAGCATAATATATTACATTAACTTCTAAATTAGGTATATTAGAGAGGCTGCTGAAGTGTTGGACATTCGAATTCAACTAGATTCTAATGTTTCTTCATTTCTGAAAAAAAAAATGTTAAATGAAGGCATCAATTATATAGACTTTTCCAGCTCACTTGCTTTTTTTTTGGTTTTTCAACATTTAAATTGTTCTATTCAATTTCAGTTGTAAAAAGTGGATTACATAAGTAGGCAATCCAGAACTGGTATTTTTACCAATAGAAAAATTGCACAAGAATCGCTATGTATGTGGTGACCACTTTGACAAAAACGATTTCAACCGCAAGAAAACTCGTATAATAAAAACTGCAATTCCTACACTAAAATTAACTGCACCACCTCTGACTGAAGAGCAGTTAATTGAATTTCCTTACCATGTTTATGGTTGGAATAAAGGTGGGTAATTGTTTTACTCATTATCTAGAGTCAATATTTTTATGTAAAAATGTTTTCGTTTTGAGGCTTTTGAATTGAGCATCATCCAGTGCATCCTATGAGAAAAGCTTCTTTGCTCAATTTATAAGATTATTATGTTGAAACATTCAAGTTATGATAATAGTAGAAAAAAAAGTAATGATATATGTATTGGTAGCATCAATTAGCCAAACTTTTCAATTTACCTTATTCAGAATTCCAGAAAATGATTATAGTGTTTTATTATAATAAAAAAATAAATTCTTCCATTGAAATTTTATTTATTTATTTAAAGCAAAAGATTAGGTTACAAAAATATACTCTTTACATAACTGTTTAATGTACAAGGAAACAATATGAGTATTTTGCATTTATGTTTATTTAAATTATGGATCCCCAATTGATTATTTAATTTATTGTATATCATTTTTCAAACTCTCAATGAGTTTGAAAAATGATATTGTCATTTGTCACCTACCAAAATTGTTATCTAATTTTTTCATTTATCTTCCAGAAAAGAAGTCAGCTGAGGTCGCTTTAACTAGCTACACTTTACAGCCTTCTACAAGTTTAACTTCACAGCCTTCCACAAGTTTAGCTTCACAGCCTTCCACAAGTTCAACTTCACAACCATTCTTTGTCAGAGTTGCAGACAATGGTAAACAAAATTTTAACATAAATGGTAAAATTATGACAACAGTAGAAATATCCTAAAAGTTATTCAATTTTGAATTATTTAATTTCCAGAACAAATATCAGCTGATGTTGCTTCAAAAAGCCACACTTTACAGTCTTCCATTATTCCAAGATAAAAAAAGGTAAGCATATTACTATAATACAATGAATAAATATCACTAGAACGTGAGTTTCCAGTTAGGCCATTAAATCATTGTTTGTGGACAAATGGCTGAACATATTGTTGATGAGCTTTGGTATATAATATTTTGAGGTTCTGGAAAGATACTTTATATTATAGCTATCTTA
The DNA here is from genome assembly GCA_947093115.1 of Brenthis daphne. Taxonomy (NCBI): domain Eukaryota; kingdom Metazoa; phylum Arthropoda; class Insecta; order Lepidoptera; family Nymphalidae; genus Brenthis; species Brenthis daphne. Next base: position 3,045 of record CAMUPN010000033.1, on the reverse strand, counting down.
TTTACTTTATATTATAGATAGCTTATTTACCTAGTAGCTCTCAAAGAAGTGTCATAAAATCAATTTCCATTAATGCAAAGCCTAGATATGAGTTTAGATGTTTGGATGTTTGTTACTGCTGAGCTGAACAGATCTGGAGTTAATTTGGCACAGAAATAGATTATAGTTGAATAGCACATAGGTTACTATATATCCCTTAGAAATATATGGTTTGTGTAAAATGCGATATCTTATTTTGTAGATGTCACACCTGAGAAACAAGATATCGACTGCTCTACAACCCAAGGTATAAAGAGAAAACTGGACAAAAATATAGGTACTTACATAATTATTTATTATATCATACACACATTGTCAACCAGAGGCATTGTTGGCAGACACAAATATGTACATTTATACAAAAATGTGTACATAGGAGTAATTAAATTTTTGAATAGGTGACTCTATGTACTTATGTATATTTTGTTTAGTAACCACATCTACTCATCACTCACTAAGCTTTTTTATTTGACAACCAACATATGAGTTGGTTACCAACAGTTACTGCTACATGAAATTGTGTATATGATATGTAGCAGATACTTAAAAAAAATATTTTTATACTCAAATAAAATACGTTTTACATCATAAAAATAGGTTGAAATAAATTATTATGCTGAACTATTAAATTATTAATATCTATTAGAGAAATTTAATTGAACAAATTGTTTTGATACTATAGTGATACAGTTGGGACTAAATATATATACTTACTAACTTATGTGTTTCCATTTTCAGAAATGACACCAAGGAAGAAAAAACTACTAAAGCAACTTAGAAATACCAGGCGCACACTAAAACCGATGCGCAAAAGCGCTAACATAATCAAAAATATTGAATCCACTGTATTAAAAGACATAGTCATCTTAGCATGCAAAAACCAAAAGAGAAAGACAACAGGTCGAAGATGAACTACACAAAATAAAATATCTTGCCTGGCCATATTCAAAAGATATTACACAAGACTCATATTTTTGAAGTCATATACTTATTATTGGGGCAGTTGTTAATAAGACGCCAGTGCCAAAGACTGAATCAGGGGATAGCCATTCAAGAAGTAGACTTGGCTGATGCTGTTAAAGAAGCTCAACAGCAGAGCAAGGCCAAATAAAGTTAACATTAATAAAGTAAAAAAAACTATGGTATACAAATAAACAGCTTATCAAAAATAAATAAACTTAAAACAAATTGTCTTATTTTTTCTCCCTCTAAAATCAAAGGTGTTCATTTATTGGCTTTTATGAGTTGTCAATGACAATATGCTTATTAAATGGACACTTGAATAAATTAGAAATTGTATCGTAGCAAAGTATAGCCTCACGAATAATTAATCGATATCGATATATTTGATGGTGGACATCACTATTATCGACAACTCAAAGAGCATGTTTACTTCACTAGGTTCTGTCATATACCAAACTATGCAACCAAACAGAAGCAATTTTATAATATTCAAACGTTGGCAGTACTTTTATGATAAACTCATACATTTTGCTTTTCTTTTTTTTTTGTATGGAGTGCCGTCTCTTCTCCGTAGGGTTTACATTCTCTTTGGATAATTACTTCTTTAGAAGCCCCTCTCGCCGCACCGCCGGCGCGGGCGCAGGTTCGTTGCAGTGAGGCACGCGGCAGTAGTCGAGAAACAGATCGCGACGCGGAGCGCACGCTTGTCCATTCAAAAGTAAAAAAAAAGAGCGCACGCTTGTCCATTCGAAAGTATATAGTTGTTTTCATTAAAACCTACTTACTACAGACGTATTGTAGAAATACAATCATTTTTCGACAAAATAAAAGTCGTTGCAGACCATAAATCACTTTTTAGTTGTGGACTAAGTACTGTTTAAATAGTTTCTGAACATAAAAATGGACTCTATTCTACACTGGCGTGCAAAAAAAATCGGACCACCCTTAATTTTAAGCATAATTTTTTGTTGACAATTGTTTGGTGAAAAAAAATACCGCAAAGGTAATTAAGGAGATTAGACGCCTTTGTTTCCTTCAAAAAAAGTCATAAAATTCCTGGAAATGCATGTGTGCGCTTAATTATAGTCAATTAGCAGTAATTAGTGAATATTTGCATAATATGGATTGAAGCCACGAATACTATTTTTTGTTATTTTAGAAGCTTAGTTGAGTTCCAATTATTGAACAAGACACTTCTACTTTGATCTGCGATTATTAGAAATACTGCAAGATGGATCTGACCGAGGCTGAATCATCTCGAATTGTGACTTTGTTTGAAACTGGACAAAGTCAATGTCAAGTGGCTCAAGCTTTTTCTGTGAGCCGTTCTACGGTCCAGAGAGTGTACAAACGTTACATAGAGACTGGTGGCTTTGTTCGACGACATGGTTCCGGCCGACGAAGAGCCACATCAGCGTGGCTATTGACTATCTTGATAGCCACCGTTGGCCATCAAGGCTTAGTTGTCAACCGGACTTTGATGTCAACTAAAATTATCATAACATTGGTATTGCGTATGGTATCGAGTGGATTTGAGCTTACGGTGCTCTACGGTGCCTTTCAGCACACCACTTGAGCGACCCTAGTTTTTATCGATATTATGCGGCTAAGTCAAATAGGACATTATAAACATGGTTTGTGGTTCATTTTACGAAATTTTATTTTATACGACTTATACACTTGAAAGGTCGGTGATTAACGAACCCCGGCGCCAAATTCATTTGTAAATTGTTATTTGAGGAGTTATTAACCTCATGGTTCACATATTTTAGAAAGTAGTCAGTTTAAATATCCTTCTCGGAAGGTTCTTTTGTTTTAGATATCCTTCTCAGAAGGCATTGCACAATGTAACAATGCATACATAAAACTATAATAACCTAAGGGTCGAAGCGACCGCTGAGACCAAGCACATCTGCCACACACATTTCCGCACTTATAATATAAATAGGTAACTTGTTATTTGTTAATATGAAAGAAAGTTAGTTGCAAGAGTCTTTTGGACGTAGACAGTTGTTTTAATAGAGCCCCCATCTCGAATACTTA
>CAMUPN010000032.1:0-47000 GCA_947093115.1 Brenthis daphne | reverse complement strand
ATATAATATAAAATTTCTTATATAAATTAAGGTTTCTGCGACAAAATGAATGTAAAAATCATAAACTAATCTATGTGTTGACTCAATAAATAGCATTTCTGACTAGAACGTTATATTCTTTAGTTGAATTTGGTTATGTTACACTATTGATTCATTTATCAATAATAATGAGTAACATATTCCAAATTATATCAAAGGCTTATAATCTTAGAATTGCACTTTAGGGAAAACATATTTTTCATTTTAATTTAATAACTTTATCAGTCATCTGTAATAGTTTGTGGCACACATAGATTATATTTAATATTATAGACCAGGAGACAGGAACAACAAGATCACAGACACCTACCCTACCCCAGCCTGCAAATTTATGATATTCGCAATGAAAAAAATACTAATCGATAGATTTTTAATAGCTCAATTCAACTACGTAGCCCTTCCAAATTGCTCACCATTAATTATAAAATTAAAAATCAATAAAGTCCTTGAAAAAAAATTCATTTATCCGTATATTCAAATTTCTATATCTTTTGATATATACAATATTTTAAATTGCTCAAAGTTCTAAAATACTGCTCAAGTTGCATTTGTAATTGCTCAAGTAGAGTTCTCACCAGCTCCACTTTCCTTAATTATTAAATAAATATAAATAGTTTGAATAAATTTAACGTATAGATAGGTGAGTGCTGCGCATGCGCGCAAAAAGTAACGCGAGTCGCAAGGCAAAAAAATCAAGTGTTTCATAACCTCATCATAGTGAAATGAAACTGTAATACTCCAAGCACAACATCATCTATTATCAGGTATTTTTTTTGTTTGTGGCGCTTCCAGGAGCTAAAAAGGATCGTAGCAGTATTATTAAATTATTGATTGCTGATCAGAGTTCAAAATTCCTTTATATTAAAGGCAGTTTATATTCATGCAGTTTGTTTCTTTGAAATAAAAATGTCATTAAACTATATGTATATTTAAAAATAAAAAAAGTTCCGTCTTGTATTGATGTTAATAACATTTTACTAATGATCCCTGTCATGGCTATTACCTTAATAGAATAAGCATTTGAACATAAGATTTTGTCTTAATTTATCTGTTGGTATTAATTTTCATTTATTGGTGGATTCCAGATCTGTTCTTTATGTTATAATATCTGAAGTGGAATCACGTAATGTGAACAATTCATAAATTTAATAAATTTAAAGAAATCCACCGAGAAACAGAATTAAGACGTTGAATTGGAACGATTGTCCAAGCCCGCCGAGGCCGACCGACAATGCGCGGTGCGCATGCGCACGCTCACTTAACCTACGTTACATTTATTACAACTATACTTTTAATTATTTAATAATCAGCGAAAGTGGAGCTGGTAAAAACTCTACTTAAGCAATTACAAATGCAACTTGAGCAGTGTTTTAGAACTTTGAGCAATTTGAAATATTGTATACATCAAAAGATATAGGAGTTTAAATATAGAGATAAATTAATTTTTTTTTAAAGACTTTATTGATTTTTAATTAAATAATTAAAGGTGAGCAATTTGAAAGGGCTACGTAGTTAAATTGAGCTATTGAAAATCTATCGATTAGTATTTTTTTCATTGCAAATATCATAAATTTGCAGGCTGGGGTAGGGTAGGTATCACAGACTCTTATTTTTCATCCATGATCACAGACCAGCAACAACAAAACCAAGTCTATGGTTTATTGTGTTTTGACCACAGACGAGGTAGAGATCATTTTGACAAAGTACTGTGAGTGTGGAGGACGGAGGTAGACATAAGGAAAACTGAGTATGAATTTTTTTCGAAATGCGTAGAAGTCGCGACGCGCAGACGACCGGCACGGCGGGTCGCGCGCGATCTGTCGTCGCTGATGCGTGCGGTACCGGTAGTGTAGTGTGCGAGCACCGATACAAATGTATGTGTGATATTCCACGGCGATTAGTCTCCGTGACCTCGCAGTCGCAAGATACTAGAGTCGCCTGGGGGCTGAGCGTATCGTAATGGGAGAAGGACCTTAGGGTAGCACCGAGTCGTAGAAACGTGGAAGGACGTATTCCTTATATGATGTAGGCATCCGATAAGAAATAATTTTTCAAAATTCATCTTCTAAGTGGGTAAAATAGGGGAATTAAGATTGTATAAAGCTGTCATTCTTAATGTGAAATACACAAAAAGTGGTGTGGTGTGATAAAAAAATAGATTAAAAAATATATTTATTTGATTTATATCAAAATTCATTAAGTAGTTAGTAGACGAGTGTAAAAAAAAATGGGGGGAAGGGGGGGGGGGGGTATATGGGCAAAGAATTATTTATAATCAGAATTACTGGAAACTTGGTATTCCTGCTTTTCAATACAACTAAATAAATACGTGATCTAGCGTTCTTCGAAATTCAATCCCATAAGAGGGTAAAATGGGAGATGAAAGTTTGTTTGAAACTCTGTAATTATTAATATGTGAAAAATGACAAAAAAATTAAAAATATTCAGCTAATTTAAGAGTTTTAAAATCACTTTCTGCAAAATGATATCCACACAACCTTAAATATAAAAATTGTTATTTCTCCAATCTTAGTCGTCTTATTGCTTTAGCGATTGGCCCTCAATTTCTTCAGTTTGTCTTTTGGAAACAAATGATATCCATTTTCTTTGCATCCGGGCACTACACAATTGTCATTTTAATTATTTTATTTCAATGAAAAAATCCATACAGGCTATAGACTGAGGATTATAGTGATCGAACTCACGATCACAGACCAGGAACAAGACTCACGATCACAGAACAGTAGGCATGGAACATTTCACGAGTAGCAAGTGAAAAATCACATGAAATGCGTTATCATACGACACACCTGCTACTTAAATTCACAGTGACTGCTACAAATCACCATAAACTTTATAGTCGATTTTTGCCTCTTCGGCTTGTGCAAATCGGCAGATTATTGAATTGGACACTTTTCAGGATGTGACTAGCCTACCACACCTTAATCTGACGGTTTCAAGTATTTCTACCTTATCAAAACATTTTTTAAATATTTTAATCGGCTTCCCTAGACGCGCCCCTTTATATAAAAGACTTATATTATGGTGAAAGTACTCAATAGAGTGCAAGGTAACCTCTTTTATGTTAATCTGCCGCGCTCGAGTAACTACAGAAAATCCCCTCTTGGGCTCCCCTACTAATACTTCATTTTAATAGCAAATAATATAAAGTGTGACACCAGACCGTCGAAATAAAAAATCATTGCCTGTGAAAAGTAGCAGGTGAAATCACGTGAAAAATTCATCCTCATTTAAATATTTAGTATTTAGGTTGGCAATTGGCATCTTGTTGTTTCTGGTATGTAGTTGGTATTTTAGAATTTAGAAATATTCTTTAATCTGTTTTAGAAATCGTAATATGGCAATGTCATCCATGATCATAGAGTATATTGCTACATATATAAATCCATAATATCCATGATGGCAACATTGACTATCGAAATGAATGAATAATAAAACGAAAACAATTTCACTTCGTCTTAAAAAAACATATTGTTTCATGTCCCATTTTGTGAAGTTATAATTAATCGTGATTCGTGCATATAATAAAGTCGTTTCAAAAATAATCTGGACTAAGAAATAAAAATGATTCAGCCTGATTACGCTTCGGCAATGGGCTTGTTAGCTCATCTCAATTCAGACGAGTTAAAGGAAATGCTTAATGATGATACAAAATTTGACTCTATTCTTAAAGATGTGAAACAGGTAAGCATATTACAAAATGGAAACACTAGCACCGACATTTTACTGTAAAAAAAATGACTTGAAATAGGTATAATTTCTGTATTAAATGAGTCATTAATATCTTTTCAAGGTATATATCTGGTGTACTTTGTTTGCTTACTTGTTTACATTTTTAGGTTAAAGACTGGGAAACCGAAAAGGAAATGATTATTGCTAGTAATAGATCTCTAGCGGAATTTAATTTGAGTAAGGAACCAGATTTAGAACAACTGAAGGCACAAGTACAAGAGAAGTCTGAAGCAGGAGAAAAATTGTGCACTCGTATACAGGAACTATTAAATGAGTATAGTATGTTATTTTAGAGATTTCAAATTTTTAATTTTAAATTAAATAGTATAAATATAATAGTGCAGTAAAACAAGTAAATGTCAATTTTTGCATAGCTCTCAGTTTAAGTAACATTTCACTTCCAGAATCAAAATCAGAGGGAATATCTCCAGATACAACATTAGCTCTTTTACAAACTGCAGCAGCAGAGGCAGAAGAAGAATCCGAGAATATTTCACAAGATTTTCTTTCTGGTAAAATAGATGTAGATAAGTTTCTTGAAGACTTTGAGCCAATTCGCAAAACCATGCACTTACGAAAATTTAAATCTGAAAAAATGGGTGACCTTTTAAAAAGTGGCAGTCAAAGCTCTTATGGTAACGGTTTAGCTAAGCCATATTTACCATATCCGAGTTATGGTCCTCCGCAAGTTGTGACAAATATACCATATCCTGTAGGTCCCCTAAATATGCCAATGCCGGGTATGTATGGAAACCACTTTTAAAAATATTCATCAGGTGATTTTAAAGTTAGGATTACATATAATAATGTTATGATAATTATATACCTGTGTCAGTGATAAAAAACGTACTAGATACACAATCTGCTACAAAAAATGTCCTCACCGAATGAGCACCCATTTAAGCACACTTTTTTTTTATTAAAACAATTTTAAGTATTGTATTTAAGGTTCAATTTCTATTGTTGTAAATATATTTTAACTAGAATTAATTACCTGAACAGAATTGGTGACACTTTTAAGAAAACTTTTACATAGAACTGTGCATCTAGTACTTTTTTAATCAATGACCTGTGTCAATATAAACAATTTCATACCAATGATTTGGTTTAAAATTTTAATTTATGATTTATATTGGCTTAATTTGGTTTTTTTTTATTTTTATGTATGTAGAAATAATGTCATAATCTTTTAAGTCTTTATCAAGAATTATAATTAAAATGTTTTAAATTTAAATTGCATTTTACAAGACTTAAGAAATTTAATTCAAGATTTAAATATAATAATTTGGCCTTTTCTTTAATATTGACATACTAACTTAATCAAGCAACACATGTATTTTTAATTGTCAATTATATTGTTAAGTATGCTAATTAAATTTACTTTTAAATTTATACATTTTTAACAGTCCGCTTGATGTTGGTGCTTGTAGAAAAAAATGTGATTTGACATTAGTAAATAATGTTGTAGATTAAATATGAAAAATTAATGCTATAGAAATGTAAATTATGCAACATTTATTTAACTTTTGGCTGCCAAAAAAATATTTTATAGATGCAATAAAATTGACCAAGGTAGATTTTGGTCTTTGATTATATTATTTATACTAGCGGCTCACCCTAGGCTCCGAATCGTCCCTAGGTATGTTTTAATGGTTAGAATGGAATAAATTGACCTAGGGTAATTAGTAATACCATAATATATAGCTTATAACCTTAATGAACAGGCCATCTAATGCAAAAAGAATTTTTCAAAAGATTAATAGTAGTGTTCAAAGAAATAAACAAACTCTGCCTCTTTATAATATTAGTATAGGTTATATTTTATGAACTTTGTATGACAATTCAATATGAAACATTATACATGTTTCTGGGAAATTGTGAGGGGTAATTCAGAGGTATTTGAGTAATGTTTCTTTTACTAAATTAAAGCCAGGTTAAAAATCATGATATGAAAGAAGATAATAATTAAATCGAAAAAAGCATTATGTATGTAACAGAATGCCAAGAGGCACTCTATTGTCTCCGACTCTTCCACAATGTGTTTGTGGAGTGTTAAAGTTAACCAGTAAATAAGTAATTTATAACATAAACTATTACTTATTTTTCTAAATATAATTCTTTAAGAAAATTGATTACGATGTGGCATGCTTATTTTTGCCCTTAAAACCTTTAGTCTTATAATTAGTGATTTGATACAAAATATCGGTACTTTAAAATATTTACAGGTTTATCTTATTTCATATATTTTGTCTAGAAATGATATAGTAAGAAAGAAATGTTTTTAAATTAAAGGTGGCAGCCAATTAGTTAAACTGTTTAATAAGTACTATTACATATGTATTTTTAAATTTTGATTTCTTATATGAATGAAATTAGATCTAAATCTATCATCATATATGTGTGTTTAATTTAGACATTTTCATTACTAATATTTTATAAGTAAGCAAGATAAGTAATAATAAGGAATTGTAATTAGCAAAAATAATTTAATAACTGTTATTCATTGGTAAGGTATGTACAATATTTACAGTTAAATATTCATAGAGCTTTAGTCAAAATATTATTACAGAGTTACTATATAAGATGCACCAAAATCTAATTATTATAATAAATTAAACTACTTTCACAATCTAATATTTTTAACTATTTGATACTTTCTCCGGCTTCTTGGTATTTTTTGAGTACATATTGGGATTTTTTTGTTTCTCAATGATATTTTGATCATAATCAGACTTTCCATAAATAAGAAATCCAGCAAAAAGTGCACAAATTGAAATCATAAAATACATCACCATCTCTTGGTTGACCGATGTTGTCTCATCATATATTTTTTGTCTCTTTTTCTGGATAAATTCTTTTTCATATTGAGATTTCTTTAATAAATCGCCATAATGATTTTTAGACCTATAAATTAAATAAAACAAAATAAGTAACTTCATACAAAAAAATCTATGCTTTAGTTTGATTTTCTACTAGAACTACTTAGCAATATTAAGTTAAATATCCTCAGTGTATTCTTTTAAAAAAATAATTAAAAATAAGATGAAGAAATTACATACAAAAATATTATACATAAAATGAATTTAAATAATACCAAGTGTCAAAATCATAAATAGGTGTTTTTCCATCCATGGTAGGTACAACATTTCTTGTATGACGTGATTTATAGAATTTAAGAACAGGATCAGTAGGCTCATCATCAGCCTTGTAATCCATGCGGCTTGTATTCTCTCTGCCTACAAGTAGACCTTAAAGAAAAATTATATATTGTATTACTAATTAATTTCATAATACTTTTCGATAAAGAAAAAAAATGAAAATAATTACCTTTATCATACATTTTTTTTAGTTTAATATTTCCTAAAACTTTATAGGCTTCTGTAATTGCTCTAAATTTTTTTGCAGATTCGTCGTCCTGAAATGTACATAATCGTTTTCTAACTTTTCGTGTTTATGTTAAAATTATAGTTTTCTCGTTATTTTAAGTTTTTTCATAAAGAAAAACTATCCTACCTTGGAAGTATCTGGATGGTATAATTTAGATAAGTTATAATATGCAGATTTAATATCACTTTGTGTTGCTTTTGGCGTCACTCCTAGGACATCATAATGACTCGCACTTATTCGAGATGTTGTGCCAATTCTGCGTGATATAATTTGAAGCAATTTTTTTGCTTTACTCTGACTTAACATTGTAACTGTAAAGGTTATGTTACTTATTAGTTATTATTATACATATCAACACATATTTTACCATATACTTTTTGAAAAAAAAATGAAACAAGACCTCCAGATCAATTGTAAAAAGAAATGTGTTATTCAAAATTGTTAAGTTGGGAATTTTACTAAGGAATGTAATTTATTCATGTTTAGATTGATTATGATTATACAATAAATGTCAATGTCTAAAATGTTAAATGACACTGACAGTGACAAGTACAATGAAAAGTCTTGACATGCGTAACATCTCAACAAAAGTTCGCCTCACGAAAGAAGTCCCGCAAATGCAGCGGTACGGTCTTGCGCCGGAATGTTGCGGATCTCTATGGTTTTATACTCCTAAAATGGGAAAAATTTTATCGCCCATTTACATTCAGTCTGAGGTTAAGCAATTTATTGTGATATCTCTTGTATACTTTATTTTTTTGCTTCTACTGTATTCGCATCTTACCTGTGCGATGTATTGTACCTGGAAGTTAGATCAGCTGAAGGAAGAATTGAGAGGGAGAGTTGCATCCTGTGGAAGTCCTGACTGACTGATAGATCAACACACAGCCTAAACTGCTGGTCGTAGAAACGTGAAGTTTGGAGATGTATTCCTTCTACGATATATGCATCCGATGAGAAAGAATTTTTTGACATTCATCCCCCAATTGAGAAAAATGGGGGATTAAACATTATATGAAACTCTGTAATTCTTAATGTGAAATACACAGAAAGTGGAGTTAAGCTTTAAGATAAAAAATGAGAAATATATTTATTTGATTTTTTCGAAATTCATCCCTTAAAGCGGTAAAAGGGGATAATAAAATTTATATGGGCAAAGAATTATTTATGATCAGAATTACTTGAAACTTGGTATTAATGCTCTTTTATACAATTAAATAAACACTTGTTTTAGCATTTTTTGAAATTCAATCCCAGAAGGATGTAAAATTGAGGATGAAAGTTTGTAAGAAACTATGTAATTGATTTGTAAAAAAAGTACAAAATTTAGAAGATATATATATTATTTATTAGATTTAAGAGTTTTAAAATAGCTTTCTGTAAAATGTTGTCCACATAGTCTTAAATATAAAGATTGCGATTTCGCCAATTTTCTTCGTCTTATTGCTTTAGCCCACTATTTCTTTAGTATTTACCTTTCGGGAACAAATGATATCCATATTCTTTGCATTCTGCTACTGCACAATCTATAATTTTAATTAAATCTATACTCCTATACTAATAATAAAAAGAGGTAAAGTTTGTGACGTTGTAGGAGGTAATCTCTGGATCTATTGAACCTATTTAAATGAAATTTGGTAAGAAGATTGTTTGAGACCCTGAGAAGGACATAGGGATACTTTTTATTCCAGAAGGCATCCCTTAAAGGAGTGAAAATGGGGATGAAAATATGTATGGGGAATCAACCTAGGCTATAGAGCTTTATAATATACTGGGGGCTATATTGATCACGACACTAGGCGGAAGAAAAATGCAAAAGTTTTTCTCGTTGGGTTGGTCTATGGCTAAAAATCCCCCCCCCCCCCCCAACGTGCGTTCACCTTGTCGTGGTGGTGGGGGGGGGGGCTCAGTAGTGCCCGGCAATCCAACCGGGCGCGAAGCTAAGAAACGCACAGGGAGGTTGTCCACTTTGGTGGGCGGTGGGAGGTGGTCCTCTTCGGGGGGCGGTGTACCATGCGGGTTGCTCCTGGTACTTCTCTGATAGCTGAGTGGACTGTGGAGCAACCCCATGGTTGTGGTGGTCTGCTTCAGCAGACCTGCCGTCGGGGCGTCGTAGTTGAATGCGTAAGCGATCCTGCGACGCCCCATTAAGACGGGGGAAGGTTTTGTTGGGTTTTAGTGGGTAGTACTGGCTTTACTACGCCGGTGAGTCCCACACGTCGTGCGTAAATGCATTTCCCAACGTTAAAAAAAAATGGTTGGCTAAAAATATCACAGAGTGAAAGAAAATTACGCATGTCCATGATAGTACGTCTATTCTACTCTTCTCGATTCTATTTACTTATGGCACGCAGCGATCTACTTACGCAAGTTTAGACTTTTGCAACTGCAAATGCACGTTAAATTCCAGAGTGAACACAGACTGTTGAAGTACGCTTGAACAAATATCGTTACTGTCAAAAGCGTCCTGGTGTGTTGATTTGTGTGATGAATGACGCTTTAGCATTAGTTGGCTTTATTTATGCGACAAAAAACAAAAGAAAGCGAATTATATAGAGTAAAGACTGGTTAAGAAAAAGAGAGTAATATTCTGTTATTGGCGGGAAATCGATCGCAGAATGTATGTGGTGTAGGCGGCTAGTAACACTGTCACACATGTTCAAGTAAACTTGCGCAAAAGCAAGCTTGCATAAATTGAGAATCAAAAATTTGAACTTTTTTTTAAATTTGTATAAGTCAGAAATTTGCGCAAGTATCTTCCAACATACGTTACAGTAGACTTGAGCAAGTCTAACCCTGTTTTTCAATTACAGAGCATAATGCCGTGCTTTGGCGCACAATGCCGAAGTGTGCTCATGCTAATGCTTAATTGGAACGTGAATTAGTTTTCAAGTGCACCAGCAGAGGGCACTAGGTTTAGTATTGAGAGAAAAAATACAACTTATATGTTTATAATATATAATAATACGTAACGTCGATATTATGAATTATATAATAAACTAGCAACTCACCCTCGCTTCTCTCGGGTTCGTCCCTAGCTTGCTTCCCAATACAAACTTTCATCCCCATTTTTATCCCCATAAGGGATAATTTCCGGGATAAAAGGATAAAAAGTATCCTATGTCCTTCCCAGGGTCTGAAATCATCTTCTTACCAAATTTCATCTAAATCGGTTAATCGGTTCCGTAGATCCAGAGATTACCCCCCCACAACGTCACAAACTCACAAACTTTACCTTTTTACAATATTAGTATAGATACTCGTATATAATAATATGTAAGTAACTTTATATATATATATATATATATATATATATATATATATATATATATATATATATATATATATACTAGCGATTCACCCACGCTTCGCTCGGGTTCGTCGCTAGGTGCGTTTTAAATAGATATAAATAGTTATTAGCCAGCGTTAGCCATACAATTTTTTTTTTCGTAAATTTTTCTGATGTTTTAATATTTATTATCCTATTCCGGACTAACTAAGAAATCCAAAAATTCAAATATTTAGCCGTTCTTGAGTTTTATGTCACGTCACAACGGACACGCAATCGAACGGGATAAAAAGTATCCTATATCCGTCTCCTGGTTCTAAACTACCTCCCCACTAATTTTCAGCCAAATCGATTCAGCAGTTCTTGAGTTATAAATAGTGTAACTAACACGAGTTTCTTTTATATATATATATATATATATATATATATATATATATATATATATATATTATAAACAAATATTACTAACGCTAATGTAAATAAAATTTTGATCAATGCCGCCTTGAAGAAAAAATACTGCTCATATTTTCCGTTAATGAGTTGGTATTATTGCACGCATCATCATGCCAAAGCAAAGCAGTACTATTAAAAATGCTCGATTGAGCGGAGCGTTGCTATAATTCGAACATCCAAAGTTAGAATTATGCGAATGCGCTTTAGTACTCTAATTGGAAAATAGGATATGTTTGCGCAAGTAAATCGCTACGTGTGTGGCTGCCATTACTTAATACTTACTACTTAGTCTGTGACCGTTATAACTTATAATACTTTATTTAGTTTATTCGTAATTCGTATATTTCTTCCGTCTTCGTACCGTTTGCCGTTCCCTTGATAATTGATATTAGTCATAGCTCATCGTTGGGCATTTTATTTTTAATTTTAACCAATTGCTATAACTGGCATTATATATTTATTGTAACATTTAAAGATTGATAAATTGGTAAGTAAAGTATATTTCTCTTATTTTGTGTATAGTGATACTCCCACTTTTAAAATACCAACTTTAGTAGGTTTGCTGCTTGAATTATCAATTCAAGACCATATATGGTTTGATACTATATTTAAGATCATGAATTACGAAATCGTGTCCTACATATTTGCAGTTCTTTGTAAATGCATCAAAGGGAAGTTAAGTTTTATTAGGTAGTGAGTGACTCAGCTATACCATAACGGATACAAAACCTTTATCAAACGTTTAGGAGATAAATATTTTATTTCATTTTTGGTATGAAGTAAAAATTAACTATGTATCTACTTTTTTTTCTCTGATAAATGTTTCAATTTATAAATTTTCATTTAATGTATAGTTTATTTTACATAAAGTTTTCTTTTAGCCTTAGTTCAGGTATTCGATTTAAAAATTAGCTTAAGATATTGATTATAATAATTATTATTTTCTAACTTCAACAGTAATAATGTCGTCACGCAAAACAGCTGGCCGTCGTGGAACGAACAAAAAACGCGCACAGCGTGCTACTTCCAATGTATTTGCTATGTTTGATCAGGCACAGATTGCAGAGTTTAAGGAAGCTTTCAATATGATTGATCAGAACAGAGATGGTTTTGTTGACAAAGATGATCTGCATGATATGTTAGCTTCCCTGGGTGAGTATTGATTTAAGAGTTCAATAAATTAATCAAAATTAATTTGTGACATGCCATGTTAGTCTTAGCCTGATCTTCTTTTCATTGACGGAAGGCCCTAAGCCCAGAAATGGGATCCTATAAAAATGGGCTAAATACAAATACACTGTTTACAGACAACATAAAACAACAAATAATAATAATACTAAGTTTGTTCAGGTAAACATTGCATGATACATATTATTTTTTTTTTATTTTTTTTTTAAATAAATCTTTATTTTGATTCTTTGTAATAAATAAAAGCAGTTAAAATAAATATTTAAATGTTTATGTAGGAAAAAATCCCACTGAAGAATACTTGGAAGGTATGATGAATGAAGCACCAGGTCCCATTAATTTTACTATGTTTTTGACTCTCTTTGGTGAGCGTCTTCAAGGAACTGACCCAGAGGATGTTATCAAAAATGCTTTTGGGTAAGTATGATAAAATGTATAATTCAGAAACATTGACTGTGGCTTATTTCAAAACAATATGAAAGACTTCATAAATTTTAATGTTATATATGTCCATTATTTTCTTTCGATAGTTTGAGGGTTTCTTTAAAAAGCATTGGCATATTTATCATGTTTGTCTTGCGTTTTGTTGTGAACAGCAATAGTTCTGTTTTCACATGGTTAATGATTAGGTAATTTTGTATGCACCAGCATTTTGGCTTATACTGCATTAGAACTCCTAATGTGGGTTCGATTTTACCTTTTTTGATTTTATTAGGATGGTAATATCATCCATGTAGCCTATGGGGTGGATATTGTTGTTGTTTAGTTCATTGAGGAGGCTGCTCACAACAAGGCTTCATAACAAGGGTGATAAGACTTCTTCCTGTGGGTAACGCCTGGATACCAAATCTATTGCAATTATTAAATTCTGTTTGGATTATTCATTTACTTAACATTTCTTTTATCCAACATTTTAGGATTGTTAGAGTTTTACATTTGCAAAGTGCATTGTCTATGTTTGAGAATGTTTTTTATGAAAAGCTCCTTCAATATCTATAAAGGCTTCTATTGTGTATATTTTGTTTTATAGGTTGTATTCTATGGTGCTCACTACCTGGTGAAGGGCTCTCTGTTGATTTGCCCACATTATATGCATGTTGGTTTGTGTTGAGCTATATTGTGGACAGAATATTATCCCTAATATATCTTGTGCAAAGTCTCTAGTGTTTTCAGAAGGAAGGATGTTAGGGTGATAGTTCTGAAGGCTCTGGCTTGTAAGTAGTCTGCTTTTCCCAGTTTTGGAAAGAAGACTACTTGAGATCTGTCACCTTATGATGTGATGAAAAATTATTTTAAATTATTATAAATATTTAGTTAATATAAATAATAATGATTTTCATTTGTGCTCACTTGATACTTCAGATTATTTGTTGTAAAACCTAAATATGTACACTCGCGTGCAACTGAATCGACTCAAGCTGTATATTGGTATAAAAGTTCGATTTTTAGGAAAATGGCTTATCCAATTTTCTTGTTTTTTTGTTGTTTGAATTGCCTAATCTTTTCTCCTAAAAAATGCTATCCTAATGAGTAAAAGCGGTTGAGTATTTATTGATAAAATTTAATTTGACAGAAATGCATAAAAAAGAAAAATGAAAACAACAATATAATGAATAAAAACATTATTTTTAAGAAAAGTAAAGAAAATTAAATTTTCAATACTTTGTATTGCCTCCCCTAGTTTTTATAACGGCTTGCATGCGATTTTTCATTGATTTTATCAATTTTTTGATAAAATCTTGAGGTATCGTATTCCATTCTTCCTCTAGCGCAGTTTTGAGCTCGACGATGCTTGACGGAGCCGTATCTCTAGCTCGCACCCTCCGTTTGAGTTCGTCCCATAAATGCTCAATGCAATTCAGATCAGGACTGAGGGCTGGCCACATCATCGTCTCAATTTGCACCTCTTGAAGAAACTGGCGAGTAACACTTGCTGTATGGCACCAAGCATTATCATGCATCAATAGAAAATCTTCTCCTATGCACCCTGCAGAAGCTACAACATATCGAGTAGAATGTTTTCCACGTACTTTTGAGCTGTTAGACCACTACTCCGACCACCACCAGGGACAAAAACAAGCTCGGTCTTCCCTTCATATGATATTCCAGCCCACATCATGACTGAACCACCGCCATATGATACTGTTTCAGCGAAACAGCATTGCGAGAACCATTCCCCTGGACGCTTGTATATTCAGTCTCTTCTGACGTTGCCATGGAGACACATTCTGCTCTCGTCAGTGAACAGGATGGAGCTCCATTGCTCAATAGTCCAATTGAGGTGTTCACGAGCAAATTGAAGTCGGGCTTGACGGTGAGCTGCGCTCAGTTTGTTTAGTTGGGCCTCTTGGCCGTTTAGGAGTTAAATTGGCTTTCTTCAGGCGTCTTCTAATTGTCCACTGACTGACCAGCCACTCCTCGAACCCTTCGTCGTTGATTATGGCCCGCTTGCAACAAAGCTACAACTTGAGCCGCTGCTTCTGAGGTAGTGTCCATTGGATCGCGATTAAAATACTGGGAGCTTAAGAAGATGTGTACCTGTCAACGACTGACGAGTGACTGATAAGAAATATGGGTCACGTGAGCTTTTATACATATTTAGTCTCGCAACTCGTGGGTACCGCAACGAGTAATTTCTGTAACGCTCATGTTTGACCGTATTTATTTAAAAAAAATATTGTCATTGTTTATTTGAAAATTGCTATATTTATGAAAAAAAATATGTCTTTCGAATAAAAAAACTTTTACAAAAATCGGATAAGCCATTTTCCAAAAAATCTAACTTATATACCAATATACGGCTTGAGTCGATTCAGTTGCACGCGAGTGTATATGAACGTATGACGACACTTCACAGCACTTTTATCTTCTATGGTCACATACAATAGGTTTGTAAACAGCCATATTATTGTCATCAATGATATTACGGAATTGTCCTTCTGTTTTGGGACCTTTATGACTGATTGTCAGCATATCTTAATACCCATAATAAGAAGAATTGTTGAAGTTATATATATATATATATATATATATATATATATATATATATATATATAGGAGCCGTTCATAAAATACGTCACACTAAAATCAGCTTTTTTTGACCCCCTCCCCCCCTATTGTCACGCTGTGTCACACTTTCTGTGACCCTCCTAGAAATATTTCGTCACAAAAAGTAAGACCCCCTGCTGAGTATGATAAATTCTAAATGATAGTACACAAATTCTGAAAATTAAAAATATTTATTTAGTTATTGTATTAAAATTTAAATAAATTAATAAATATCTTTCATAACGAACATATAACCACATATGAAGGGATAAAGTAATTAACTGAAAAGTATTAAATTGAGAAGATGAAAAAAGCGTCTGTATTAGTTCACTGCTAAATGGCGAATGACGGAATAAAATAAATACATGAGAAACAGTATTTTCATTTGTTACTGAATCGAGAGCGCAGGGTACGTGGAAACGTTACTCTCTCAAGTATTGGAAAAACAAAGAAACCAGTTGTGACGGATCGCAACGCCGCTAGAGTCGCGCCACAGAGCTAGCGCTCATGTCAAAAAATAATAAACGGCGAACGTCACGTTGCCGTATACCCCCCGTCCCCCCTTGTCACATCTTGTCACACTCAGCCAGACCCCTCCCCTCCCCTTGTATGCGAACGTATTTTATGAACGGCACCATATATAATATCTTTTCACAGATGCTTTGATGAAGAGAACACGGGTGTGATAGCAGAAGAGCGTCTCCGGGAGCTCCTGACCACGATGGGAGATCGTTTCACCGACGACGACGTAGATGAGATGCTGCGTGAAGCCCCCATCCGCGATGGGATCTTCGACTATGTAGAGTTCACACGTATATTGAAACATGGCGCCAAAGATAAGGATGAACAGTAAAAACATTCACGAAAGCAGGTTGATTAAAACATTATTTCATTCACCCCAGCAAAGCTACGATTTTTTTTATCATGCATATTATTTAGTGCAAGATTACAATTTTTCAAGCCATCCGTCCGCAATATGAAAGTTTTAGCGGGCCTCAGTACATGAACTATTTATTATAATTTTCAACCTGCCTTATTTAATTATAAAAATTTTATAAAATTATTTAGCCTTACTATATAACATATGCCAAACTAACCCTTATCAATTTTGTATAAGAATTTTTTCCTAAATACTAAGTTAAGAGTTTATGGATTTCAATAATCTCAAGACACTGAGGTGCTAAAATAGATATTATAAGATTTGTTGCATTTTCGATTGATTTTATTTTAATCATGCATTTGTTAAATACATTTCCAGTTAAATTAGGTTGATTGTCTATTTAATTTAGGTGTTTTGGATTCACCATATTTTCCCTATGTTATCAGGGGATAATTATTTCTTTGTATTTTACAAGGTAATAAAGTAAAATAACAAAATTTATAATATGTATAAGTGTTAATTAAATTTCATACTTATGTATTGAGGATCAAGGTAGAAAATTGCAACACCTATAAATGGAAATAGTTAAAAAAATTTGGAAAAACAAACAATTAGTATTCACTAAAGAACTTTTAAATTTAACTATATTTGTCCATTATTATTGGTATCAAGTAGACTGATTAGAAGAAGTATTCAAGCCATTCCGATTTTACTAAATCATTGACGGCAATTTTGTTGCTTGAGATGAAGTACTTACATTCTTTAAAATTTCAACTAATTATGAATTACTAGAATAGAATATGATTTTATATAATCACCACTGACAATCGTGTGTAAGAAATATCATTTATTTAATCGCGTATATATTTATTTAGTGATTTTCCAATAAATTCTTTTAAATATTGAACTTATTTTATTTTTAAAAAACCCTAGTTACTCTAATTGGCGACAAAAATATAGACTAATGATGTTCTTGCGATGAAAGCTACTTAATTACATGATACTATAAATAAAGATTAAAATTAACTTTTTATTTTACATACATGCTATTTTTATTAAAAACTGTGCGCTTATTCGGGTGGATGTCAAAAAACAAATTGTCGTGTGGAAAAGTATAACAACTCCTTTATTGAATTAGGGAGGCTCAAAAAAAACCCAGAAGCCTTCAGACCTAGTGGTTTTTTCTAATAACAAGCGCGGATAAGGGATATTGCTTAGGGGGATTGCGCGGCTTTTAATTGTTTTGGTTGTATAGGACATTGATGAAGGTATCACCTGGAGAAGTTAGTTACACGCAACAATAATTTAGACAACCTGGAATAGAATATGCTACGTACAGAAGAAAATATTTTTTCAACTTTTTATATCGTTTTAATTTATTTTTCAAATAAAGTTAAAACTATATATTATACACTTAAGTCTAAAAATATATTTTTTTATAATGTTAAATACTCTTAACCTATTAAAATGATATACATATATTAATACATAAAGATATTATAAAAAAAGATAATGAAATAATATAAGTCCCGCTGAGTTTCTTTCGCCGGTTCTTCTCAGGTCTGAGGCTTCTTTTTTCCGAACTGGTAGTAGACTCATGACGTTCAGTAGAAAATTGTAATAATTTAATGCTGAATAAAATATTTTAAATATCGGAAACGGATGCGAAAGTTTGGATGGATGGATGGATGTTTGTCACTCAATCACGTTAGAGTGGCTAAACGAATCTGGATGAAATTTGGACACTGATAGATAGATATTAATCTTTCAATATGTGTAATAGTTTGGAATAGCGCATAAGCTACTTTTTATCCTGGAAAAATGTGATGTTCTCCTGGCTGATTCCGGCCACGGCGGCCAATCTCATTGAGACTAGCCAACTGCGCTGGAGATATTGTAGTGCACAAGTGTACGCGCAGACACAAGTGCACTCTCTATTCCTGTCACTCATACTCCGGTGGGACGACTGCTCGACACGACCAGTGAGAGTTAAGGCGCAGGACCGAGGGCTCTACGTGCTCTCCGGGGCACGATTTTTTTTTTCGGAAAAATGTACGGTTCCCGTGGGATAGATTTATTTATGTTTTTCACTAGAGACGAACTCCAGCGAAGCGAGGATGACCCGCTAGTTACACATATTATGTCATAGATGGGCCAGTTTTACAGATTTCTTATAATATATATATATATATATATATATATATATATATATATATATATATATATATATATATATATATATATATATATATATATGAAACCGAAATAACATTTTTTAGACGGTTTTTTAACAACTACCTACCTATATATTTGCAACATTACAAACTGAGCTAAACGTGTCGTCAAATATCGTAATATAGCTAATAGGAAATATGCGTGTAATTTAAATAAAGGTGAAATATATTTTTTTATTAATATATAATCTTTGTTGCTGATTAATAATTATGTAATACAGTGATGTATGTTTATTGATTGCACAGGCTTGGCTTTCCCTCGGTTAAAAGTACTCCCCACTCCAAGACGTGATGTATACGCATATGTGGATTTTCATTCTTTACTGAAACAGAAACATTTAGTTGTAATTTCCTTAAAGCTTTCTTTAAAATAAATTTTTAAATAATAAATAGAATTGAAAAGTTTATACAACTACCAGCTGACCCAGCAGACGATATTCTTTTCAAATTTCATCATCATACAAAGGTTCTATAAAAAGCACTTTTAGATTTTCCCGAATTGCCCAATGTTTCGGGAAGTTCTCAATTTTTTCTCTATTTATTACATTATATATTTGGAGTATTAAAATTATAAAAATAAAAAAAGCCGAGTAGTTGCGAGTCTTATTACGTGTACCTATTTACAAACATAAATGTCTCCGACTGCATAATACTATGTGTTCCTTCGTCAACTTGTTCCCGCCTTTTTAGTTAGCTTTTTATTTACAGCTTTTTAGTTTTGGTCCGTAAGACATTTTTAGTTTTATTAACAATTTCTTATCCTAGAATATTTTGAAACATGTAAGTTGTAAATATAATATATTTTTGGAATCGCCTCGTAAAACCTGTATTTAGAAATCTCATTCGATTGATTCGAACGTAAAATTTCCGAAGAGCGTAATCGGTCCATCCGTTCTCAAGTGATTCTGCTGTTTACCAACGAATAAATATTTCGTTGTTGACCGGCTTCCAAGAAGACGAAGACTGAATTGACGACCATAAAGTATATTGCTACATATATAAATTGACGACGAAGACAACGGCAATGTTCGACGTAGTCGTATATTATGCAAACGCATTCTTTCTATCACAGACTATAGAGTAATTTACTTTCTATTGAATAATTTGCCGCTGACGACGTTGTAACTTAACCTAGTGGGTAAGTATTTATTATGTCAAAATTACCTTGAGCTCTAACAAATTCTTTCGTCGGCAAATCATACGGTTTCCATTTCGGTCTACTAAGTTGAAAGTGAGTTGTTGAGGCAATTCCTTTATGCTGTTCCTATAACGATATAAGAACTTATAATAAAATACAGAAAATCTCAATAGAGAGTATGCGTGTTTTTTTTTATATAATAGCTTACATAGTTATATAATTGTATAAAAAAATATCGAGCTACAAAAACTTAAATTGAGTATAAACATTTTTTAAAATATACCGGAAATTTTTAAAAATTACTGATACTTTAAATGCTCGCCATTTCGCGCGCTTGGCGTGACGTCACAGTATTTATACACATCTTTATTTAAATCAAATGCATATTCCCTATTAGTACAGCTGGTCGTTTGAATGTTTCCGGTCCAATATTGTAACAAATAAAAAATCTAAAAGTCAAAAGGCCTCACACAAGCGACATGTTTTTTGTAATATCCGATAATGAAGTGTAGACTTGTAGAATGTAGAGGTATCTCATAAAATGGGTCCGTCGAAAGGCGTTAATTTAGGGTGGCGCTACTGAAGCAACAAGCAAGATGGTAAATGAAGAAAGCGCTAAAAGTTATTAGTGTACGACAGACAGAGAGGTAAATAAAGAAAGAAAAAGTTTTCTTTTGTTATATGGCGCATTTTTCCAAAACAGGTAGTGGTAGCCCAGTGGTAATGCTTGCTTGGAAAACCGAGTGAAGCCGGGTTCTAGTCCCGGGTCTCGCATCTCTGATATTTTCATGTGCGAATCATTTCTAACATGATTACCATGCAACCTGCTTATCTGAGAGAACCTAGCAAGTTTTCGAAAGACATGTGAAGCTCGCAAATCCAACCAAACTTTTCCAAATAAACATAAAATAAAAAAACAACGACATGATATTTATTTAATTTTAGCATAGTGTTTTTAAATGCCTTATTATAAATTATGCATAAATATGCATGTTTTATAACCGTAAACAATATAAAATCACTAAAAAGTATTATTAGAAATTAAAATAATATACTATGTTATTATTATAGTAAATTATTTTGAACTAAGTAAAAAGATGAAGTTTTTCATACTGAGATTTCATTAACTACCTAGGTACTCGGGGGTCACCAAAAATATTAAATTTTCCAACCTAGCACACTTTACTCCGTCTAGGATTGCAGAATTCATATCATATCTACTCCTTAACTAGCACCATGCTACTGGGTTTTTCATTCTGTTATTTACAGCTTACCGGCTGGTGGACACTTTTAACTTGTCCCTTTATAAGACGGTTTATATGGGGGTCGGTTTGTTCAATTGACACTATACGATATATTATCTCTACCTACCTTTTTTTTAACGTTGGGAAATGCATTTACGCACGAGGTGTGGGACTCACCGGCAAAGCCAGTACTGCCCACTAAAACCCAACAAAACCTTCCCCCATCTTAATGGGGCGTCGCAGGATAGCTTATGCATTCAATTACGACGCCCCGACGGCAGGTCTGCCGAAGCAGACCACAACTACCATGGGGTTGCTCCAAAGTTCACTCTGCTATCAGAGAATCCCCCCCCCTCCCCCACCACCACGACAAGGTGAACGCACGTTGGGGGGGATCCCTACCTACCTGAAAAATATTTCCTGTTACTGTATAATTTTTCTTTAAGTCAAGTGGTTTAGGCATATTACATCATTCATATAATTATAAAAATCTCCATCCTTATGTCGTGGATATTCCATCCGTCCGGACGAAGCGTTTCGCTACGTCATTTATTATACGTACGGCTAAGGATTGGAACAACCTGCCTGCGTTAGTGTTTCCGTCCGATTACAATAAGGGTGTCTTCAAGGCAAGAGTGAATAGGTGGCTACTGAATTAGTGCGACTTACCATCTACGACTTACGTAGTCAAGCACTAATTCAGAATACTATAAAAAAAGCCGTTAAAAGCTTTTTAAAATTTGAACACCTGAAATTTTTTATTAGGCTTAAGGTATATTAAACAAATAGAATTAGTAAATAATAATATTGTTATTACGGATTACCTACTCAGTGTTTAATCATGAATGGTTAAATTCCTGGAGGGATTATCTCACCTGTTCCCATATATTTCGTCTAATTATTTTCGGCTCTTGGCGATCAGATCTAGCAGACTTAGGATTATAATCAGGAGGATGGTAAAGCATGTCATAAGCACAAAGATGCTCTCTATTCGTCTTCCACTTTATATTGAAGTAAGAGTCCTTCGATACTGGAATAACCATTTGTGTTATAAGACGATCTGCTAACATCTTTATTTCTCCCATTGCATCGTGTTAATTTTCTTAATTTTCGAATACTAATATCGTATTTATTGATATATTTATGTATGTGTCAATAGTTAAAAAATTTAAAATAACTTTGTAACTTATTATTAGCACACAACATTTTTGATAGAATAGACTTGAAAAGTTGCGACTTGAGTCCTTAACATAGAGTATATTGCTACATATATAAAGTCCTTAATTATATAATTGTTTTTAAATATATGAGTGAGGCATTGTCGTAGACCAAGGAGATCCCTTATTCTTCGCCTTATAAACTGTTTAATTTTAATGCTGTCAAAAAATGCACATTATATAATATATATACCTACTAATCTATCTACAGAAATACGTATAAGTTTAACAACATCCCCCTTTAATTGTCTAATGATTGATGCTTTAATTTTTTTGGATTATTTTTATGTACCTACTATGGATTATAATAGGAATTAACCAGCATGTAATCACTTATAAAAATGTGATTCGCTTTCACTTTAACATATAATAATTAAATATTATACTTAGATTGTTAAAGTGAAAAAATATTTACATAGAAAAAAATATTTTGACTTGTACCTATATGAAGCTTTAGAACTTTCATGACCTAGATTCTAGATCTATTGATAATATTTATCAAATGTCTTTGTCATAATACCTACTTATTGTTATTTATCTGTGTTTCATATGTCGAGGGAAATGGGTTTGCAGCTGAAACATTGATTGTTATTGAATAAACACAATTTATTATAATATTTAATCGTATGTCAAAATTACTATCATGAATTTAAGCAGCGTCTCTGAGAATATTGGTCAGTAGGTACTGAATTTTAGTGAATTTTTTTTATTATTTTTATTTTTGTGCTATATAGTCATATTTTTTTGTCTAGAAACACAGGAATATCGAAAGTTCCCTCTTAAAGAGCGCTGTACTCGCTTTGAAAGTGTGTATGGATCTAACAATCTAAATTTGTCGTATGATGTAAATCAAACTCAGAAAAACACAGTAAAGGTAACTTGAATGTTTTTTAGTTATTTAATTATGACTCCGTTTGTTTTAATGTCAAAAAACTTTCTAAGTTGGTTCCGAGCCATAAACTATTCGTCTTAACTATTTAGTTAAGACGGGTGTATTTAAATCTATCTACAAAACAGGCATTTAAAATTTTAAGAATTATCCTTATCAACCAGCATGTAAAAAGGTTTACATATCTATACTAATATTATAAAGAGGTAAAGTTTGTAAGATTGTAGGGGGTAATCTCTGGATCTACTAAACTGATTTAGATGAAATTTGGTAAGAAGATAGTTTTCGACCCTGGGAAGGACATAGGATACTTTTTATCCCGGAAATCATCCCTTAAATGGGTGAAAATGAGGATGAAAGTTTGGGTGGGGAATCAACCTACGGACGAACCCGAGCGAAGCGACAGTGAGTCGCTAGTAATAAATATACCTATTTAATTAGATTATAATTTTAATCAATCTTTTTCTCTTCTTTGTTTTGTAGTCGATTCGAGAATGTTCAATCTTAAATTTGTACAACACCACTACGAAACTGTACAAGAATAAAACTTCGAAGTTCGTTAATCCTGTTTTGGAAGTAACAGTTATACCAAAACATCCTACAATACGAATATCAAAGGTGTTTAATAAACACAAATATTACAAAAAGCTTCAAAACACGTTTTCAAATCACGAGAACTCAGTGCAACACTTAAACTTATATTCTTCTAAAGGACAAAGAAGACCAAAAGTTTCCAAAGTTAAAACTTCCGAAAGTGACATCTTATACAACAAACACAATTCTAAATATGCAGATATAACTTTCGATCTGCTTAGTATGGAAAGGAACAAGCGAAAAGATGTCAAAACCAATCGTCTTAAAGATATTAAAAACAAAGGGTGCTTTTGTAAAGCAAAGGAGGATTATAAGTTAGAAGATAAAAATGCTCAAAAAAATCGAGTTACAATTGTTGGTCAACTAGGATTGACACAAGATGAACGTTACGTGTTAAAATGCGCTGCTACAGTAAACGATAAGCCTAGTATGGATATAAATTAAAAAAATATGTAGTTCTATACCTAAAATTAAATGCTAAGTGGTGACGAGCTTGTCACATTTATTTAAAGAGTAGATATCTATTGTCTGACATATCTAAAAGATTCGAAAATTCTCTTAAAGTGGAAGCTATATTATATAACTTATAATTTTATTTTTCTTACTAACTTCTTAACTTATAATTTTAGATATATATTGTTAGCAGTGTCTGTGATCGTTATTTTTTCGTTTAAAGTTATAATCTCAATGGATTTCCATACTAGTATTCTCCTCCTGACTTGGCAGCCTATCACACTTAGACTAACCGCCTGCGCAGAAAATACTGTCTGATAATACTTATAATTCATGAATACTATATGATGACAGATTAGGCGCAGGAACAATCTCTTAACATGCTCTCTGGGACATGAAACCCCATTATATAGGTACTATACTTGACTCGACCTAGGATTCGAACCCAGGACCTTTAAATCTGCCACCCTACATGCTAGCAAGACTAGTGCAGTGTAAAATATTTACTTAAAGACTCAAGAGCCTTAATCTTCTCTTGAGACCGTGGACGTAACTGTGTTCTGTTTTATAAAATATGTAGGAGGGACTCCATAAAAGTGATTGCAGGAGCAATTTAGATAAGAGATTATTTTATAAGTATATCCTTTTCTTGCTTAAGCAAAAGGCAAGCAACTTGGAGATAGACATACATATGTAGGTTACCTAATTATGTCCTCCCCGCGCATGGACGCGGAGCCGCGGGCGAAACGACAAAATAAAAGTTTAAAAATAATTATTATTTACAGTTCCAACAAATTTTTCGCAAGTATCTAATAGTCCTGATCGTCCAAATATGAAACAAGCTTTTGTAAATGAGTAAGTCGTTTTATGTCATCTAAAAACTTAGACATAACATTAACATTTGAACTCTTAATTTTTACCGACTTTGAAAATCAGGAAGTACCTAATGAATTTCGGTGAATAATTTTTGTTATTTTGTGGGTATTTACAACAGAAAAGTTTTTTATCTATCATGTATTTCCTCGATATGTTAGAATTCATTATTGTGAACCACTTTACTGAAGAAGCTCAACGATAGCCATAAAAGAATATATCCTTTAGCGGTGCTATATTCATAATTACATAGTTGATGAGACAAAATTTAATATTTATCTATTAAACTAACTACGTAAATTTCAGGCAGGCAACACAAGCTACTCAAGTTAATTTTAATTTCTCACATAACAATCCTAAAAAAGCTTACAAAAATCAAATTGTGCAATGCAACTGTACTGAAAGTAAAGTTGAAACAACAATGTCTAGAACGAATGTACTTAAAGAATCTAAAAGTCCTTTGGTCGTTATATCTGTGTATCCGACTCAAGATGAAACGGGTGATATCGATACTAGTCCTGTTAAAATTATCCAACATAAAAATGTACAAGACAGATATAAAGTAAAAACGCAATACAACAATTTTAAAGACAATGAAAAACAAAAGAATGGAAGAACTCTTTCATCGAATAAGATGGTACGAACACGTAATAGTAGATCTCCATCTCCAGTTAACATAGCAAAGAAGGTATCTACCAAAAGAACTGAAGGTACAAATACGTTCGCCATAAACACCAGGAAGCAGAGTCCTGGTCATCAGGGAAATAGGAGCAAGCTTCCTAGTAAGCCTGATGATTTGAAAATAGAGTTGTCTCATACAGTAAAGCAACAAAGTAATAATTTAAAAAATAAAAAAGCAAAATCTGACGTAGAACAAGTTAAAAAGGCATTGGTTAGCAGCTTTATAAAAAATATAGAAAAAATAGATAAAGATGTATCCAAAAGAAAGTTTATAGCCCCCAAAGACGATGCCTCGAAGGTAACAATAAATATAGAGGGTGACAATGAAAACTACGATGTTATGTTTGAACGAAGTGAATTCGATACCGGTGTATCGGTTCGTAAAACAGCAAAAGTGAATAAAAAATATAAAAGTAATAATGAAGCTGGCGTCTCTTCTATGGAAAACTTTCTTATGTTATCCGATGACGCAGTGGACGTAGGTCATTCAGGGGTACACTATATGAATTTTATTTAATTTTAATAGGATTTTTTTTTCATTTGCGGTCTTGCCGATCTTGGTATTATTTTATTTTCAGCAACCAAATTACGTTCGAAAAATTATAACAACTCAGTCGAAGTTAAACGTACGAGATAGTCTTGAGATTAACCACAGGTAGAAAAATTATCTATCTTAATACTTTATAGGCAGTGAAATGATGTAAGGCTTTTATAAAGTATTATAAGACCCACTTGACATTACTGGGATGCAACCCTTCAAATTTATAAGAAATCATCCCTGTAAAGGGATGATTTTTCACGACTTAATTCATAAATATTATCACACAAGTAGCTTTGATTTCGCAAAATGTTCATAAGATAGAATAAAATTGTCTACTTATAGTATTCCTATACAATGCCTCTTTACAATACCGTAAGAATATACGTAGTTTCTGAGATTATTCTAAACAAACACAAACTCAGCGCGGCATCCTAATTAATATATTTGATTATATAAAGAACATATTTTGTTGCTATAAAAATATTTTCCAATTTATCATTATTTAATAGTTCAGTACATTTTACATCATCATCGCCCTGCCCATCACCCAATCACTTGGGGTCGGTGCAGTAGGTACATCTTCCATACTGCTGATAGGATTTGGCAAAAGTTTTACAACCGTCCGCCTGCCTGACATCAACCCTCCTTGGGAATGCTATTGTATATCGCGGACGTCTTGTAATATGCACATAAATATAAATTTTGTTTTGACGTTGTTCAGTACATTTTACATATTCTAATTAAATTCAATTTTGTCCATCTAGTGTCCTAACAATTATTTTTTAATTTTAGGCGAGAGCGAGGAAGCTCAAGTCTTAAACCTAACAATAATGAATTAAAAAAATCGGGCAAAAATGATTCAAATGTTTTTGGTAAGAATTATTATACCTACACCTTTAAGTTTTGTCACTTGGGCTGTTATTACATTACAACAACCATTTGTTTCCGTAGCACAAGTAAAACACTTTCGAGGTGATAATTGTTCTTTAACCGACCCTAACGATAGAGATAGAGAAATCAGAGAGCTCTTAGGAGTCATTCGGGACAGCAGGAAGTCAAAAGTAAGTACATATTATGAATTTTATTTTACTCACTCAAAATAAGCATATACCATTATATTTAGAGTTTATTATTTTATTATTAAATTATTATTTATTTTTTTTATAGATATCTACAGATGTCCAAGATCAAGATCGTAACTGCGTTAAAAAATGGTTTATTTTTCTTTTTTTATATAAGCTAGAATAACATAAGTTATAAGGATTTCTATTAATTGATTTACAATTTGTTTTTTCACAGTTCCAAGAGCATAATGACAGGACTTAGCATTACAAACACATTTCAAAGAAAAATCAACAAGAATGGAAACAATAATGCCAAAGTTCATAACCAAAAATTATTCTCGAAAGAAAACTATTTAAATAAATTTACAATTGCAAACGAACTTACTTTATTAAATAAATCTCCTAATTCTCATGATATAAAAGATCCAATCACATCTCAAAATCTGATATTAAATCGTAATATTCAAGTATTTTTACAATTAGAGCAGTTTAACAAATCCCGCCGAATAATTCTGAATAGAAAACAATATAATAAAGTAAAAAGAACAATACAATGCACTATATCAAAGAAACTTAGCGTTGACAAGAATTACAGAAATGGTAGAAATCACAGTATAGTTTCTATTGAAGAGATAAAGGCCAGGTCAAAACATCTACCGTTGCATTTTGATCGTGAAGTACAAACAGAAAGAACGGAAATTAAAAGAATCTTAAGAAATAGTAAGAAGCGCAGATCTGTTCAAACTAGAGAAAATAATATGAGTGAAAACAAAATAAATGCCGCAAAATCCATAAATGATGCCTCGATTGACATTTATAGAGGTGGTAAAGAAAAATATTTTGTAGAAAACAATAAGTTTCGTAAGGTTGTATCTTCAATGGAGATACGTTACACCAGTGTTGAATACATGAAACATACTACCACGTCCTCTGCACATGTCGCAGAAAATGAACGCAAATCTTTTCATCGCATTAAGCAACATAATTCTATTCACACAATTTTTAAAGGTACTTCTTTTTTATATTGATACAGAGATAATCTGATTGATGTATAATGTATATATATGTATCTAATATCCCATTCGATTTAATCTCACTGAGACTAGCCAACTGTGCGGGAGATATTATATAGAACAAGTAGGTATGTGCACAGGCACAAGTGCACTCTCTATCTCTCATTTCAGTTACTCTCTCATTCCTGTTACTTTCAAATTCCAATGGGACGATAATTCCATACGACCTGTGAGAGATCAGGCGCAGAACTGTGGTCTTTACGTGCTCTGTCACGGCACGGGGGTGAAACACCGCCAACATCCCATCTCCAGGCCGTTACTTCGACTTCCTTAACAGAAAAACTAAACTTGATCCAACCCGGGACTCGGACCCAGGACCTCTGATTATAAAGCCGTATATGCTAGCGTATGCACCACCGATTCACTTAGAAAATAATCTAATTAGTCTTATATGGGACTACTGTTGTATATGCGAAAGTTTGATTTTGTGTGTGTATTTGTTATTTCTTCAAGCTCAAGCTTAGCGAGTAAAATTGGCATTGGAGGCGTCTTTTATCATGGACACGGCTAGTTTTTATTGACGCTCCTACCATGCGAGTGAAGCATAAAGAAATAATTATAATATTAGCATTATGGTTTATTCTTTGTCTATAAAAACATATTTCCACAGGATATCGAAGATCTGTAACGCCCAATCTTGGCACTTCGGCATTTTCTTTAGATTCTGATAGAACAGATTCTAACAATTCTATCAGACCGTCTGGCGCCGGTGATTTTAAAGCTAAGAAACCTTTTTTACGGAGGCTAATATCATGCTTAGTGATGCGATCAGCTCCAGATTCAGCGTTCAAACGTACACTTCCATTACAAGGACGCGTACGCGCAAATAGCTCTGTAGATTCATATCATATTAACACATCCCTTGGCGTAAATATAATCTATTTTATTTTTAAGAATATTTCATTCTTTAAAGAAAAACGGTTTTATATCTTCATATGATTTTGTGTTTTAGGCTTTAGAAATGTCTTCGTCCCTTTATGATACGTCGGCATCTTTCTACAGCAATCACGCCACATTCCCAATAAATAAAATGAAAAGAAGTTTTTTTACGTCTGTACGAGAATTCCTTACGAGTCGAAGAACTTAATTATTCTTTTAATATTTTGTACTATATGTATTTGATTTATATTAAACTGTTGAACTTTATATTAAATCTTTTATTTTAGTACCGTACATAATTTCATGGCCTAAATAGATGATGCCTCATACTGCTAAACACCACACACAACAAACTAAGCTGCCTTCTGCTTTATACGCTCATTTATACTATTATAAAGAGACAGAGTTTGTTTGCTTGTTTGTTTGTTTGAAAGCACTAATCTCAGGAACTACTAATACGTTTTAAAAAATTCTTTTTGCATTTGATAGCCTGTTTATTAAGGAAGGTTATAAAGGCTATATATATTATCATTCTGCTATCCAAGGTAGCGGAGCAGTATTATATAGTCTATTTATTCTATACTAACCGTTAAAACGTACCTACCTGGGGACGAACCCGAGCGAAGCGAGGTTGAGCCGCTGGTTTTATAATGAGTTATTTTCTTGTTATCCCTAGCGCATATACCTATAGTATAGCCCAAAAGAGCTTATAACATTATTAGGTTCGTACTTAATTTGAATATTTATTTCGTTAATAATTAAGTAATAGTAACTTAAGTATAATTAGTAGTCACAACTTTATATTAAACAACTCTCTTGCCCAAAAATACAACGTGTATCATAAATTAACCACATATAAGTTAGAAACCCTCTGGTGTCTATAAGCACCACTACCGACGATTACCGCCAAACTTTTTAGCAATTTACTCTATGCCAAACTCCGCTCGTCTCACCTACCCTACCCCAGCCTGCAAATTTATGATATTCGCAATGAAAAAAATACTAATCGATAGATTTTTAATAGCTCAATTCAACTACGTAGCCCTTCCAAATTGCTCACCATTAATTATAAAATTAAAAATCAATAAAGTCCTTGAAAAAAAATTCATTTATCCGTATATTCAAATTTCTATATCTTTTGATATATACAATATTTTAAATTGCTCAAAGTTCTAAAATACTGCTCAAGTTGCATTTGTAATTGCTCAAGTAGAGTTCTCACCAGCTCCACTTTCCTTAATTATTAAATAAATATAAATAGTTTGAATAAATTTAACGTATAGATAGGTGAGTGCTGCGCATGCGCGCAAACAGTAACGCGAGTCGCAAGGCAAAAAAATCAAGTGTTTCATAACCTCATCATAGGGAAATGAAACTGTAATACTCCAAGCACAACATCATCTATTATCAGGTATTTTTATTACTTATTGACTTATTCATTATGTTCAATTTATACAAAAATCAAATCATGACTAAAAGGTAACTTTATTTTGTAACTTTATGTCTGTTTACAAAGTATTTTCTATATATTCTTCTTTGCTCCAAAACAAAATAAGTAGTAGTATACATGCTCATTATGTTTGCTGGATATTTTTCACTTTTTGACTAAAACTAGAAAAAATGCTAGAATAAATATAGCTAAAATATACATAAATCTGCTAGTCAATAACTATAAGTAGGTGTATCAAGGTGATTTTTGTAAATTACTTTATTTTTTCAATCAAATAAAATATTTATTAAATGCCAACAACATTAAAAATAAACGCGCTAAAAATTGTTTTTGAAAATCAAGTGAAGCGCGAGCGATTCGCTATTTATTACAGTGAATTTGTGCCGTAAATGAATTAAAATTTCATAGACAGATACTTCTCTGTCATAGAGTATATTGCTACATATATAAATTCTCTGTCTACGGAATGTTTATTGTTAGTATTCTTTGCCACTATTAAGATAGTAACATTGATTAAACCTCATTTATTTTAACTTAAATAATAGGCGCGACTTGTTGATAGGACCGCAGATTGTATTCTTTTGTTACGAAAATTCTGAATTAATTTTGCTGGTTAACTGTTAGCATAGCGCTCTTCATGTTGCTTTTTGGATTATTACAGAAAACACTAACCAGTGTCTGGTGGCTTAATATTATAGTCTGTGTACATAATACCTATGGAGTCATCGACCACCGACCAAGATATGTCAAATTTAAATGTCTATGACATAACCTCTTGTTTTGTTTGTCTAAAATCTAAATTCAGCTCATTGAATTGGATATTTAATATTTAATTAAAAAATAAAAATTTAAAATCTTATTGCAGAGGTTAAAATGTTAATTTAATAAGTAACCAAAAAAAGTACAATATGGCTTTTGTAAGGCGTGTTGCACTTGTATTAATAAAGCCTGTTAAATATGTCCCAATTAACACACAAAGTAAGTTTAATTCCATCAATTATAATCTTATAATTATTAATAAAAATATTAATATCTATTAATACGTTTTTAAGTGTGTTACCACTTCATTCTTATAACTTCTATCAAATAAATCTATATTTTTTTCAGCGCGACAAATAAAGCGATGGGTATCTCCGACTTTAATAGAATTAAAATTACGTGAAAAAAAACTTGGAGGTAAGGTGACTAATCCAAGAAATACATTCTTAGAGTGGAATTTAGAGGCTGAACTTTACGCTTTTGGAAAACGTTTAAATGAAGAGTTTGATGCAGACCTTTTACTCCAAGCATTTACAGACCGCTCATATGTTATTAAAGAAGAAATGAAGCAAAAAGAAATGGAATTCGATTTAAAAATGAAAGATAATAGAGAGCTGGCTGATGAAGGTAATATTTAATAACCTTAGATTTAATCACAAAGTAAAACAATAAATAATTAAAACTTATTTGCAGGTGAAAAATTTATGAAGGATTATATTAAAATTTACTTAGAAACTGTTTTACCTAAGTTTCCAATGGAAGGAGTTATTAGTGTCAGAGATTACCTTGTTAGTGAAAGTGTACTTGCTAACATATCCTTACATCTTGGTACTAAAGATATAATTTTAGCATCTGTAAGTAATAATCTTATTTTATAACTAATAAAAAAGCTATAAATCCCCTACAATATTGATAATATTATTTACGTCATATTTATAAATAAATTCATTCATTATTTACAGGAATATCCTGTTGATAATCAAACATTAGCAAATGCCTTTAAAGCTATAGTCGGAGCTTTAATACAATCATCTGGTGAAGAACAAGCAGCACATTTTGTTAGAGACTTTGTTATTACACAATTACAAGGTACTATTAAGTATTTTGAGAATATCTTATTAAGAGAAATATGGGCTACCTGTATCAATTTCTTAATTTTGTAAACAGTACAATAAAACATAACCTATAAAACAAATCATAAATTTGTATGCAATACTTTTTAGAGTATTGCAATCATTGTTGTTAATGGTGAAATATGTATATAGCTTTTAGGCACTGGGCATATAGGGTTTTATATATTAATGCATGTGTCACTTAAATAATCAAAATTTACTTATTAGTTCTTACTATATCCTCATTTTAAAAGGTTACCACAGATCTCATATGGCAATTTTTACTTTCAAATAACTTAGAATTGTGATAATTTAGGGCATTATACTACTGATATTTTTTGATACATGGAATAAGGAAAAACTGAGTATTTTTGCATGTTTTCATAAAGAGGTATTTATTGGAAATGTTATTGATGTAATATGTAATTTTATTATCTTTTAGATAAGGATGTTAATGAGTTTTGGCATTTAGAAGATCCTTGGGCAATACTAAAAGATCTGCTTGCTAAAACAAATAGTGAGTTGGAGCCACGGTTGATTGGAGAAGTTGGAAAAAACACTTTGCTTGCCTGTTACAGGGTTGGCCTTTACTTAGACAAGAAAATGTTATCATCAGGTTTGTTTACACTGAATTCTGAAAATAATTGTCAAGCTTCGGTTGAACCTAGTTGAGATTTGCTCCAGTTTTAATTTGACACATTGATATAGAAGCTATGCATAAATATTAGTAAAGAATTTAATTAGGAACTTTTATTTTGTACATTAACTTAGCCACTGTTAATTATTTTTTAGGTTTTGGTGAAACAGTGGAGATTGCTAAAGAAATGGCTGCAAGAGAAGCTCTAAAAAAAATTTTCGGCACACAAGAAAATATGCATCCAATTAATTTTAAACTAAGTGGTATACCAAAAGCAAGTTCTAATAAGAGATATAAAATATCTGCTAGTTAGAAATGGAAGTATTGTTAATGTAGAAAAAAGTCTCCAAATAATAAATATTGCATATTAAATTGTTTTTATTTTATACATCCTTAGTTCATAATCAATTAACAATTTATAAATATATTAAATTTTAATGCTTAAATCTAAATTTAAAGTCTAAACAGTCTGAAGGCACATAAAATCACAGTTATACGCAAATTATATCATATTTCTAGTTATTTGTCAACCAGAAGCAGAATCCATTATGAGATTTCCTTGTTTATCTTTAATTCTGATACGACCTGATGCATAACGAGTTTCTGATGTTCCATCATTGTATACCAATTTCACCGTGCCATCCGGAAATTCACGGCGCTGAAATAAAATATAAACATGGTATGTTATACTATATACTAGCATTGCCCGCGGCTTCACAAACCAAATTCTTAGGTTTACAGATTAGTATACTCTTACATTACAGTTTTCGCATTTTTTCTCAGAAATGAGATATTTTCCCGCAGTAAAAAGTATCCTATATGTTGATCCAGATAACCAGCTATCACCATACCAAATTTCATCAAAATCCCTCCAGTGGTTAAAAAACTATAGATTCGGCCAATGTATCGATAATGTTTTTTTCAATAAGATTTTCCAAAAAAAATTAATGTACAGATTCGGTTTAGTTACAATGTTATTATATGTATGGATTATCCGATTAGACGAAGTTGAAGCATCTTATTCGTCATTTCTGTGTAGTAGTTTAAAAGGTTGATTTGTAAGTGGTGTTTTTATTGAGACATTTGTTCTAGCACAGTAATATGACACTTGTAGCAAGTGAATGCTTAGATGTATAATATGTATTTAATGAAAAAATGAAAGAGAACGAAAGTTCATCTGTTCACTATAGATATTACCATGAAAATAAACATTTTAATTTTATTAGACTTGCAACGAATAGTACCGAAACACGAATACTGAATATTCGGTGGGCTTTCTGGCCGAATAGCCGAATATTAGGCAAAATTATTCGGTCAATGGGTGACGGGAAAACTTTTATCTACGCGTTTGTTTCTCGTCTGACGCCGGGATATATGTTTTATTCAGAGCATCTTTTCTCTGAATCTGGTATCGTCTAGGAGTAAACTACTGCCTGCAAATGCAGAAAAATTAGTCTTTTTGCATCATAATCTTCCACTTCTAAATTTTATTTATGATAATGCAGGTGCTTAGACATTTATTTGATAGTTTTTTTTGTTAATTTTTGTAATAAAGATGGTGATTATGTACCTGTGACGACTTTAATGATTATAAGAAAAATATATTATCATAGAATAAATTTATATTTTCATTTTAAAAATAGGGAATATGCATTTTTTTTTTTATAGAATAGCTTACATCGTTATATAATTGTAAAAAAAATATCCAGCTCCAAAAAACTAAAATGTAGTATAAAAAAATTTCATACCGTTACGGATACTTCAAACGCTCGCCATTTCGCGCGCTTAGCGTGACGTCACAGTACGATATACACAGAGAAATGACGACAAAAAATTATGATATACTCGGACGTCATATTCGGTCTGACCAATGACGTTGCGTTTCAACTTACTTTGAATTTCCCACCTGTTTTTGCACTTTTTAATAATTATTGTCTTAATCAAAAAGAAATGACATTAAAAATTATTAATATAGGCAGAAAAAATATTTCACCTTTCTTTACATCACAAGCATATTCCCTTTTATTATCTGATAACAAAACATATTAGTTAAGTATTCGGCCGAATAGGCAGAATACCGAATAATAGTCGAATATTCGTTGCAAGTCTAATTTTTATGGTATAAGAAAAATTCAATAATCCAATAAAGATACCTTATGGTCCTTAGCGTGTACTTCAACCTGTCCGTTGGCAAAGGTGATTCGCTGATCGCCATTAGCTGACACAGTGAGCGTGGCGCCGTCAGGGAATCGCCACTCTTCACGGACGTGCTCATTCTTGGGATCATAGTATCGTATACTTCCATTGGGTAGCCTAATTTCTGATGAACCATCCTTATATCGTTTCTCAACCTGACCACTGCAAAAATAAATTTGATTTATTTTTATTTAAAGT
Source organism: Brenthis daphne (assembly GCA_947093115.1). Classification (NCBI taxonomy): domain Eukaryota; kingdom Metazoa; phylum Arthropoda; class Insecta; order Lepidoptera; family Nymphalidae; genus Brenthis; species Brenthis daphne. The sequence goes on along the minus strand of CAMUPN010000032.1, from coordinate 11,731 downwards.
TAAAATTAAAGAATTTAATTATACATTAGGAGGATACATTATTTTTTTAATTATTTTGCAGATGAATCATCAGAGAAACTGTACAATTAATCAATTATGGTGAAAAAAATTAGCTTCCATAGACTCATATCTTCAAATAATATATTAAAAAAATAGGATATCTAATTTAAATAACCGATTTTATCACTTACTCTGGAAACTCCAAAACTTCCAATCCATCAGGATGTGTGGTATGATATGTTTTCGTTTCTGCATAATAGTACTTTATTCTGCCTTCATCATAAAAATTTTCTTTTACATCACCATTGTAGTATATAAATTTGCTGTATTTACCATTTGCTGATATAAGCTTAATGTTACCATTAGGGAACTGAAGCTCTTTTGACCCATCTGGTTTGGTAATTTCAGTTGGACTCAATTTTGTTTTTGCCAAACTTGTTTTACTTGATGTTGGCTCTGGACTAGGATTTAGTGTATCATAATCTTTGTGTTTATTTATGACTGTTCCTGATTTTTGACTAGAAGATGATCTGTTACTCAAGATAGATACTGGTGATTTTGTTCTAAAATTGGAATCGTGATTATATATTGTTAAATAATCATCTTCATTAGTCAGGCTCAGTGATGATTTAGATCCATAGGACAATCTATTATTAAAACATGGTGATTTTGATGTCATTGGGTTTATATCAATTGGCTGATACTTAGATAATCCATTTACAGAAGATTCTTTTTTATTATCATTGGTAGATTTTTGTATGAAGAACTCATTGCTAGTTACTGAAGGTCTATTTAAAACTTTAGGTGCGTTTTCAAAATATGAACTATTAGACTTGTTGCTAGAAGTTGGTGATAAAGATTTAAACCTTTCATTATATATCATCTCTAATTTATTTTCATCTTCACTTTCTGAACTAGTACTAGAGCCTTCAGAATCATTACATATATTGTCATTATTTGCCGATATGTGTGCACAATAACTATCTAACATATTATGTTTTTCTCTTTCACTAACTGAATCTTTTTGGCTAAAATACTTAGCATATCTAGAAGTAACATGTAAATTTGGGACACTCTTAGCTCGTGGTTTCATCATACCTTTCCTCACAGGCTGAACTTTTTTCGCTCTGCTTTGCCTTTCAATTTCGTAAGATTTATATTTAATGTCAGAATCTAATTCTACTTCAGATTTAGAATCTTTTGAGGTCATATTAGAAAGCTTTTTATTTATTTGCTCTAGATATTTAATATTAGTTAATCTTCTTGTCATTTCATTGCTATGTTGTATTCTCCTATTTTCCTTTTTTAATTTTTCAATTTCCTCTTGCAGATACTTCTTATCTTTTTCCATTATTTTCATTTGATTTCGTAGACGTGCAATTGTTGATGTGGATTTAGCATCTTTTATTTTAATTTCCTCTTTTAGGTCATGAATCTCTTTTTTCAAATTAGTAACTTCATCTTTTTCCTTTTTATTTAAGCGTCCCCTCATATCTCTTACATATCTTTCATATATTTGCTTTTGTTTGCTTAATTTTTCCTTTTCTTCTGCCAAATAATATTCAGACAATACTTTTTCCTCATTAAACTTTTGTTCAAACATACTTTTCTCTTCATAAAACTTTTGACGTTCTATATCTACTTCCTCACGCATCTTAGTCAAATTTGCGTTTTCTTTTCTAAATGTTTCTATTTCATCTTCTAATTCTTTAAGCCTATCTCTTAAAAGTTCACTTGTAGCAATCAACTTAGAATTCATCTCTACCATATTAGCATTCATGATTTCATTTTCAACAGTCACATTGTCATTATTCTCTTTTTCTTTGCAATTGTTTTTTGCCTCACATGTTTGTACATTTTCAGATAAACCTTTTTTGTTAATTTGATCATTTTCAATGCAACTGACATTTAAATTAGTTTGTGTGACAGTTTTACAAGAGCAGCAACTTGATGAAGTAGAACAATTTTCACTACATTCTGTGTATTCACTGTTACAAGTGTCAGTATCACTATATGAGTTGTTCCTTCGTCTTTGATCAATATCAGGAAGTATATGCAGTAATTTAGGATTTTTAGATATATATTTTTGCATTACTAATGGTGTGCTCTCTCCTGAACATTCTAAATTATTATTTCTTAAAAAACGGTTAAAAAATGAACTTTGCATACTAAAACTTTCATGACAAACTTTATTTTCTAACAATTCAAACATTTTCTGCTCAGCTATTTCTCTTTCCTGTTTAAGTCTAGAAATATCTTCATTACAACTAATATCTGACTCACAACTTTTTGCTGGGGAAGCAAAATTTTTATAATACTCACTTTGTTTTAATTTCCTTAAGAAGTCATCTTGTTCCTTTGTTAATACAGCCGCCCAGGTTTTACCTTCACAATTTTTAACTGATTGATCTTTTGGGGAGTTGGCAGAAACTAATTTACATTTCTTATTTAAAGTAAAATTGTTGTTTAAATGATTTGACATTTGTTCAATCAGTTCCTTCTCAGGCTGTTTAACTTCAGTTACAGTTTGAAAGTCAACATCTTCTTTTGGATTTGATTCACTAGTTTTATTTAATTTGGATTCTTTTAGGCCTTTTTCAATTGGTACATTTTCTGATTTATTGATTTTATCTTTTGAATTTATTGTATTTATTTTAGTCTTTGAATTAAATTTAACATTTTTCGCTCTCCATGGCAAAGATTTTGTGTTTTGTATTACAAAATCAGATTTCTGAATACCAAATCTTGCAGTGCCTTCACCTCTTCTAAGAAATGGTCTTTTAAGAATTTTATTTTTTTCAAGCTCAATATCTACCTCTTTACCAGACCTTTTGTCATTTTTTAATTTTTCGGAAATTAATGTTTCGAAATCCTTTTTTGGAGAAAGTATAGGCATATCATCTAAGGAAATTTGTTTTCTTGTTTGTTTAATTTCTTTAGTATTCATAGATGATTGGTCCTTATCATTATTTCCCTTAATTGAATCTAAGCTTCTGGTTGAAATGGGTGAATTAGCAACAAATTCAGATTCTTCGGAAATGTTTAGCACAGAAATACCATCAATAATATTATGTATATTTTCTTTAGTAGAGAAGTTATTAGTGTTCAATCGAGGGGACACATCATTTGAAGTATCTTCTGACTGCAATAAACTTCTAAATGTATTGTAACTTGTACTATCACTAAAATGACTCACAATCTCTGTAATACTTGACGTTATTTCAGGGGTGTTTTGATATTGTATGCGTTGGTGCTGTAGTTTCCCACGTTGTAATAATTGCAACTGTCTAAGCAATTGTAAGCGATCTAATATTTTTGACGGGGACAAAGAAACATCACTTTCTGAGTAGGACTGATCCATCATTGTATTTTGATTTTCTACATTATATAGTTATTAATCCCAAATTGAGATAAATACTGATCAGTGATCACAATTAAACACAAAGTTTCCAATTTGTGGTTTTACTTTGGTCTTTGTGTTTGTATAGTTCAGACTTCAGTTTTCATTTTCAAATAATGGCAGTTGTAAGTTGTAAATTGTAAACTCTGTGTGACATTCACATTGACATTTAAAAGGTTGTTGTTACCATGGATGACAAATAAAACAATAAACATACTTCCATTTTTTATTTGTCATCCATGCTTCCATTGATAACTCTTGACAAATAATCTTTTAAATAACTAGACTCTCATCATATTTTAAATTTTCTGTTTTCTTTATAAATATTATTATTATAGGGTATATTACTCTATACTCGACTAGTACGTTTTGAAATTAATAGCAAGAAAACTAAATTGAACTCTTTATTATGAGCGAATATGCGACCAATATGTCTTTTGGGCGAGTGAGCGCACCCGCTGACAACGTACAGCACGGGAGGGAGTTGTTTGGAATTTGGATCAGGCATCTAGTTAACGAGGTCCTGATCCAACGCTGGTGAAAAGACTTGGGTACTCTGGTGAAATGAAGATGTTACATATAAAACTGAATTTATAATCTGTTTTACTAAGTTTATTAAATTAAAAATCATTAAAGGATTACTTAATTTTGCCCTATCGGCAATTTATTTTTCAGCATTTCAAAATATTTTGGGAAAACTACTCAGGGAGCTGCGATTTTCTATCACAAAACTCTTCTTCTTCCTGCCCATTTCCCAAAAATATTAAAAAAAAAATGTCTTATATCTATTGATGTCTATGAGTAGATATTCTGTCAAATGTCAATTATCTGACAAATACACCAATAAATGTCAAAATTTTTGTCCAGCTTCATTCAAATATCATCTGGTCACTTAACTAAACACATTCGGACCACAATGTCTAAAAGAAGCAGTTTTCTTAGGGCTCCAAAATTTAGGCCAGAAGTAAAGGTTGTGAATGGGCCGAAGCAAGCGATAGGTTTAACTGGAAGAAAGGAGAAAATTGAGGTTCTTTCTGAACCTATAAAATCTGTGTCTGATAAAAAACTTTATAAGTGAGTACTTTCTAACCATAGCCATCACTAAAACATTGCATTTAGTGCTTTTACGATATAAATATTTTACACATTTTATACTCTTCTTTTTATTTATCGTATTCTAGTATATTAGATATAGATGAGTTTGATTCATGTACAACTTTTATTTAAATGTCAACTAATATTCATAAATGTCAGCTACCCACAAATTTTAATAAATTAATGACTTGACCAGATAAGCTTTTATTATAATAATCCAATTGTTACAAAATATATGAAGAAATAAAAGAAAACAAAAAGAAAATGTACTTATGTATATTTTAGTCTTATATTATTATTTTAACAATTATTTTCATTTTGCATCTATCAGAGGGTTATAAACAAAATTATCTTTTTGGGCTTTGTTTTTTTTTTTGGTTGCCGATGTTTCAAATGCTGATGCTTTACCCCAATTATGATCACTGGTAAATCTAAGAAACTCAGATATTCAAGTTCTAGTCCAAAAAATGACAAATATTCACATAAACTTAAGAAAGCATTATATCAGAGGGTTTTTAGTTTGTTTATAAATATTAGATTAATGAGCCTTATTTTTAAATTTCTATAGAACTATAAGATTAGAGAATGGCCTGACAGCTTTACTTATATCAGACCCTAGTAGACCATTCATTCTCAATGAGAGTAGCTCCAGTGAAGAAGAGAGCAGTAGTTCTGATGATAGTGCTGGACAAGAGAGTGATGGTGGTAAATCTGTACAATCTGCTGCTAGTGACCAGCACGGGACAAAAAGGAGAGCTGAATTTGATGAGGAAAAGTTGGTAAGTTAAATTATGTAATTGTTTTTGTTAGTAAAATGACAAAGCATTTATGTGTAGTAAATTTCATTTATTTCAAATTGACATTGATCTTGTCTTTAGCCTTGAAAACTGTTATTGCAAATAGCCTTTATTTAGTTCACGGTCAAGTTTTCTTAAAGTGGTTTCTAATTATGTAACAAGCAAAATGCAAAACTATGTCATACATGTAGTAAATTAAAGTATAAAGGAGTGTTATTCTGTATGTTAACTTTTATGACAGCAGAGACTTAATAATAAGGTACAGATGCCTAGGTTGCATGCATTTGAGATATCATAAATAATTTCGTATTTTTAGATATTGTGTCATTTTAATTTTGTCCTTACCCTCAAGTATTTTTTTATGACAGTTACTTAGATACTTAGATTTTTTAATTATCATGATCATAACAGACCTGTGAATACATATCATATTATAAAATTTCTATTTAAAAACTTTTAAAACGACACAGGTAAAACAAACACGTACGCACTTTATGCAACTATTAGTTTATTAACGATCACTGTACAAACTGGCAGAGTTTCTACTTATTTCGATGCTAACACAAGAATAATCAGAGAAATTAGCTATCTGGGCATTTATACCCTCTTCATTTGGCGATTGGATGTGACGTCACTCACAACCGGCAGACAGTTAACGAACCGGATGGCTTTGGCTTAACTTGGCTATGGCGTGGCATCATAAGGCTCGGCTGTATAATGTGGTGTGGCGTTACAGTCGGCCATCCTGAAACAATTGCTCCCGCAATGGGAAGACGTTGTTGATTAGCTTTCTAGAAGGTCAATAAGGTCTTCAGTTTCTAGTTGGTCGTCAGAGCTGCTCGCGCTATCTGACACTAGAGCTACACTACGATAGGGTCGCAAAGAGTCGGCGGAAACCAGCCCAGTAAAGTTTTTATAGCCCCTTAATCCTTTTATGCTCCTAATGTTATACCTATCGTTGCCGACGACTTTAGTTACAATATAGGGGCCTGAATATAAGTCATCTAGTTTAGTGTTAACCTTAGCAGCACTACTTGTAGGCGCCTGCCTCCATAGAACCAAGTCCCCCTTTTTATAAATATGACACTTTTTGCGGCGTTTGTCAAAGTTTCGCTTCATCTTAGCGGTGGCCTTATCAATACGCGCACTGGCCTTTTCGCGCTTGGATTGAATTGACTCTGATACCTGATCTGGAATAGTTACATCACACACTGGCCTACCATCACGTGCAAACATCAAATCATAAGGCTTAAAACCAGTAGTATCATTTACGGTATTATTTATACCCCAAATAACGTCGGGGAGGCAGTTAGACCAGTTATTAGCTGCTTCGCTAGGGTCAGTTGCGCGCAGTGCATTTAGTATAGTTCGATTAGTGCGCTCAACTTGTCCATTAGCACGCGGACACGCAATTGAATTTAATGTATGTTTAAACTGTTTGTCTAACGCGAACTTTTTAAAATACCTACTGGTAAAAGCCTTACCATGATCCGTTACTACTCTATCTGGATAACCAAATAATGAAAATATTCTTTTGAGTACTCTTAATGTTTCTACCGAATTGACTGTCCTAATAGATTCTGCGATTACAAATTTCGAAAATGCATCCGTTATAACCAACATATATTCATGACCTTTCTTAGTCCTACAGAAAGGGCCTAAATGGTCGATATGGATCATTCTAAAAGGTTCTTTTGGCTTGGGAATCGGGTGTAACATACCTTCCTTTTTACCATATTCCCCCTTACCGTAAGCACAATGCAAACAAGATGTTACATACTTTCGAATAAACCGTGTCATTTTAGGAAACCAAAATTCATTTTTAATTAGATCTGTACAACGTTTTAATCCTACGTGCCCTATTTCATCGTGATGCATTTGAACAATTTTCCACCTAGCCGCCGCGGGAACTACGAGGCGATTGCCATTGAGCGTTTTTCTATACAATCTGTTATCTAATATTACATAATTATTCACTATATCGGGCCCAGCTGACTTAGCGTTTAGTTGATCGATTATGCTTTTCAATTTATCATCCTGATACTGAATCGTATAAAACCAATCCGCGATTTCGAGGCGATTAATATTTACTGCATCAATAGGATTTCTACTTAACGCGTCGACATGCTTCATTCGTTCTCCGGGTCTATATTCTACACTAATATCGTACTCTTGTATTAACAACCACCACCTAGCGATACGCGGAATAATATCTCGTTTTGTAAGAGTGGCACGGACGGCAGTACAGTCGGTAATTATTTTTACGTGTTTACCTATAACGTACGCTCTGAATTTACGCAAAGATTCCACGACCGCTAGCGTCTCTAACTCATAGCTATGATACATAGTTTCCTCTCTAGACGTTACTCGGCTAAAATACATAACCGGACGTAGGGTACCGTCAAGCTGCAGCTGTAATAATATACCCGCTATGCCTAATTTACACGCATCGGTATGTATTTCTATATTTAACGTAGAATCATATAAGGCTAAAACTGGTTTAGAGCAGAAACATTTCTTTAATTCATTAAAACTTCCAATTTGTTTATCACCCCATACCCACGGTGCATTTTTCTTAGTTAGTTCTGTTAAAGGGCGGGCAATAATCGCGAACTTATTAATAAATTTTCGAAAATAGCTACAAAGACCTATAAATTGACGTATTTCATGTACATACTTAGGTATAGGATAATGTGAAACCGCAATCAACTTTGGCTCTGCAGGTTTAATCCCGTGTTCAGAAATTTCATGTCCTAAATAAGTTACTTTATCTTGTAAAAAAGAACACTTTCTCATATTTAATTTTAAATTTTCCGATTGAAATTTTTGTAATACCGCTTCTAACATTTTTAAACCCGAAATAACGTCGATTGAAGGTAGAAGTAAATCATCTAAAAAGGCGAGAATCTCATGACGTGAACTGTCACTCTGTGTACAACGGATCGAACTAACAATTTTGCTAACCAAACGCATAAAAACAGATGGTGCATTTGCTAAGCCAAATGGAACACGTAAATATTCGTACTGACCCTGAGGTGTAATAAAAGCAGTTTTGTGAGTGTCCTCTGGTGCAATTAATAACTGATGATAACTTTGGGCCATATCAAGACTAGTAAAATATTTCTTACCGGCTAATTTAGAAATGTGATCGTCAATGTTAGGCAATGGATATCTGTCTTTTATAGTGACAGCGTTAAGAGCACGATAATCAATACATAATCGACTATCACCATTCTTTTTCTTGACTAAGATAACCGGAGAGGCATAATTTGACTCGGATTCTTTTATAATACCGGCGTCTAACAATTCATTGATTTTGGAACTAACTATTTGTTGTTCAGTGTGGCGATAACCTATAGGGTTGACGATATACAGGTTGCTGCGTAGTAAGTTTTATTTTCATTTGTAATAAGTTTGTGCAACCAAGATCTTTTGTATTATTTGCAAAAGTATGTTTATATTGTATCAATAAATTTATTAAACTATTACGCTCGTTTTCATTTAAACTTCCTATACTAATTTCGTAAATAGGTACACCGCCTATGTGGATACTATGCATTTGGTTCACCGTAAAGATGGAGGCAGACGAATTTACATTATGTGTATTGTAAGTAGTAGTCATTAAGCAATTTTTATTATTTGGCGAAGTATTAGGCAAGTTGAATAATAATGGCTTGGCTTGACTCACCTGGCTAGGCTGGCTGGCTATTTTGTCACAGCTCTCGGCTCGAGCTAAAATCTCGCCGGCTTCCCAGTCAACATTGACGGCTCCAGTGTTGACAACCTTAATGTAGCCCTCGCCACCTCGGAGTAAGGTCGCTGGTAACATGTAGGACACGCCTTGCAGTTCATAGTGGCGTGGTGCTGTACAAACATCGTTTGCGGACTGTTATATATATGTTATGTATATAATGGCGCCTAGTAGCCCTATTCCTTCTCCTTGGTCAGCACTTTTGATGGTTCATAATTATTAAATATTAATTATAGTGCAGTTCGATTCCAACATCCGCGCGTGACACTTGTCCTAATAAAATCGGGTCCAATCTATTAAATAAAACTGTGTTTTATGTAATCCCAAGTTATTTTCTTTTTTTTAAAAACCAATTAGTGAAAAGTGCTATAACAATTTGGTGGCAGCGGTGGGATACCGATGGTGAAGGTATCCCTGGTACGTCTCCGTTTGGACTCGATGAATCTATAGTTTAATTTATTTTCCTAATTTCGAGAAAGTGTCAAAAGTGTCAAAGGTGTCAAAAGGTGAAAATAAAAGAAAATCGAACTCATAAAATAACTATCGCGAGTATTCCTGCTCTGCTCCTGAACTACTTGGAAAACTTCAACTCTCTGAGACGCCGCATCCTGAGGTGGCAATGTTCCTGCACATTTTCTACGTCTTCCTGTGAGTTTTTAAACATATTTTCCTGTGAAAGTGTACTTCAATGGCAAATTTCAAAACAAGTGCGTAATTGTGGTAATCGTGATCCTAGTGGAAGAAAAAAAATCGTGATCCTAGTGTAATTATTTTATTATTAAGGACTAATAATATTAATTGATTTTATTTGCATGTAAATTTTATTGTAACTTTCACATAGATATTATTTGTCATAAATCTATTCTCGGAATTATCAGGATATTCAATACCATATTTGCGCTTATCTTAGACCACACAGTAGTGAACTTAGTGGCCGTCTGTTACACCGAATCATATTTATTTAATCGTTATTCTTTGTTAACGTATTTTTTTTTCCATTTCTATTAAAATGTCTCTTAGGGAAACGCAAGTCAAACAAGAAAAGAATGAAGGCATTCAAATCGGAACATTATTTAAATTCATAAAACCATTCGATGGTTCACGCGAAAAATTAAATTCATTTATAACTAACTGTGATAATGCCATTGACCTAGCTTCTGATGCCCAAAAATCGATACTATTTAAATTCATTTTATCACAATTGGAAGGAAAGGCCGAGGTAGCTTGCTCTATTAAAGAATTCGATTCTTGGGATCAATTGAGTCAATTTCTAAAGACACAGTTTGGTGAGAGAAAACATTACGCTCATCTTATGACGGAATTACAGGAATGTCGACAATTAAATGAACCGGTTAACCAATTTGCATTACGTGTTGAAACCTGCCTTTCAAAACTTTTAACGGAGGTCACATTGTTTAATAAAAAAGAAACAGAACTAGTTGGTCGTACAGCGGCTATGGAAGACTTAGCTCTACACACATTTTTGACTGGCCTCAAGCCTGATATTTCTAATTTAGTCCGTGGTCGGAATCCATCCACCCTTAACGATGCCATAAATTTTGCAGTGTCAGAGGAGAAAATAATAAATTCATATAACAGACGTAATCCCCACAGTTCAACATCACATCGCATTTTTTCAAAACCTCAGTATAACTTTCACTCAAATGATCATAACGCTATCTCTAAGCCACAAATGCCAAAACAATATGACCGAAATAATCAAAGTCTCTTTTGTCGTTATTGTAGGAAAAGCGGTCATACTATAGAAATGTGTAGGAAACGCGAATACAACAATAATCGGTTCAAATCTAACCCTTCTTCCCAATTTCAAAGGCAATCTAACCAGGTTAGTTCTAGGCCTCAACCCTCTCGCGTTAATTGTGTAATCAATAGGGATGATTATTATAACCTTGATTATAACCTTGAGACACAACCTAATACAAATTCGAATGACGCTCAACCTTACGAAGATAACCATTTAAACGAATAATGGGCTCACGGAGGTGTCTCGTGAGGCCCGATATCCGACCTTTCACAGAACTCTTCAAAACCAATGACACCTATACTTCTAAATCTAAGGACCACAAGGGTAATCAGCCCCAAATAAGTGTCCATATTTCTAATTCTAGGGACCACAAGGGTAACCAGCCCCAAACAAGTGCCCATATTTCCAATTCTAGGGACCACAAGGGTAACCAGCCCCAAACAAGTGCCCATATTTCCAAATCTAAGGACCACAAGGGTAACCAGCCCCAAACAAGTGTCCATATTTCGAATTCTAAGGACCACAAGGGTAACCAGCCCCAAACAAGTGTCCATATTTCCAATTCTAAGGACCACAAGGGTAACCAGCCCCAAACAAGTGTCCATATTTCCAAAGCTAAGGGTCACAAGGGTATCCAGCCCCAAACAAGAACCCAAAATTATTCAAATCCTAATAGAATCCTTAATAATAACACCTTAGAAGAAAATAAGGTGTATGAGATATCCTGCAAACATAATATATCCTTACCTCACGTTTATATCCACACATCCGTATCTAAGAAACCACTAACACTATTAGTAGATACTGGATCTTCGATATGTCTTCTTCAAAAAAGTTCCGTTCAATCGTATTTTGATCTAAAACTTAATAAACATATCATAAAATTAAAAGGTATAGATAGCCGTGAGGAAGCTGTACCTACC
>CAMUPN010000031.1:0-48811 GCA_947093115.1 Brenthis daphne | reverse complement strand
ATTGACAAAAACCTAATTTTAAAAAGCATATCAATCTTCGATGAACAACTTTGTTGCGATTCAATTGGAATATGAAAAAGTTTTCTGTTAGATTAGACCCATTTCACATTGGGATTTACTGTTTTGGAAATACGGCCCCCCCCCCCCCTCCCCCCAAAGCAACATTTATACCATTTCATTATGGCTATATTAAAGAGGAAGTATCAACGATCTGTGGCGAAACTTTGCTATACCAGATACTGATGTAGTTAACTTTATTTGATAGAAACAGACGATATATATGCGGAATTAAAAGAAAAATTCTTTAAATTTTTGATACAAGTAACTTTCCAAATAATAAGAGTAATTATGGGCATTTCTTAAAATTGAATAACAAAATCCTGGATTAATTTAAAGACGAATTAGGTGGTGACGTGCTTTACTGAATTCATTGGTTTGAGAGCAAAATTGTAATTGTATAAACAGTATTAATACTCCAAATAAAAAAAGCAAAAGTATTATCTAGACCTATTACAAAGGAAAATTACTACGACTAAATTCAAGAAAGCTTTGATGACTGATACAAACGCTACAGAGCCCAAAAAAAATGAATGTTATTCGGTCCACTTTAGTAAACATGTTTTTGTATACTCAAGAAGTTTATAAAACTGTACTTGATCGAAGTGATGACAAAAAGACAGATTGTTAACAGACAATATACAAACTTTACCTTGGGGGCATTGGGATAACATATTATACTGAATTGGTCAACTTATTTACAATAATAAGTAAAATAGTTAAATTATAATTGGGTACATATTATTCTGAACTATGATGTAAAACAGGAGTTTGAGAAGTTTTAATGTAGAAATTAATAAAGGATTATAAAATTCTATATGAATATTGTTTATTTTTATTTATACCCAGCTGATGCGTATAAGAAAAGCTTTTGATAAATTTAAATTTAAAATTATTATTAGTGAAATTTAAAAGATGAATTACTTTTTATTACATCATAAAATATAAAAGACTAGTTTATTATTTAAAAGTAATCAAGTCAAATACCATGAAAGCTAATAAAGCAACCACTTTTCAATAGAACTATAACAATGTACAGATTTTAGAAAACAAAAGGATTTCGTTAAACATAGCATACTACTAACTAATTCAATACGCTGCTTAATATGAGTACCGTCTAACTGTGGTAAAACTAATGTGATGATAAGCTTACTGCTTCATGAAAATGGTTTGAAATTTAAAAATTTGTACTTATATTCTAAAACGGCATTTCAACCGAAGTATCAATTTTTAAATGAAGTTATGAAAATGATTCCTGAAATAAAGTTTTTTATTTTTAATAATGAAAAGGAAGTTATAGATCCTAATGATGTTTTGAATAATTCTATTATGATTTTTGATGATGTAGTTTGTGATAAACAAAGCAATATTCGTAATTTTTTTGCAATGGGGAGACATAAACAAGTAGACTGCTTTTATTTGTCTCAAACATATTCAAAGATTCCAAAACAGCTAGTGCGAGATAACACTAACTTTTTGATAATATTCAAGCAAGACGATATAAATCTAAACACATATATGACGAACACGTAAATACTGATTTAACTTGGATTGAATTCAAAAATCTTTGTTCAAAAGTATGGAAAGAACCGTTTAGTTTTGTAATCATTAATAAGGATTGTGCTGTAGACAAAGGAAGATACAGAAAAGGATTTGATGTCTTTTTCAATTTTAAATAGCTATAAATATGTTTCTTGAATTTAACATGATTAGTATCATTTTTTTATTTGTAAACAGTAGTCCGTTTAATTTTAAATATAGTGAAATGGAAAAAGACATAAAATCACGTTTGATTGAATCAGTCTGTTCGATAAAAAAGAAAATTAAAAATATGAAAAAGATGAAAAACTGACTAATTTATCAGTAAACTAAATTTTAAGACCTGTTGTTGAGCCGTTGCATTCACTCCTTAAAATTGATAAACATATTGAAAATACAATATCGCAAAAAGAGGATGCTTCTAAATATGTAGGAAATGCAAGTTCAGATCATGAAAATTTATATAAAACTTCAGCTAGTTTAGATGAAATGGATCCACCAAATGTGTCTGAAACTCTAAAAATGATGATATTATTAAAAGTCCAACTATGATAAATAAAGCTTTAGAGAGGTCGTTAAAAAAGAATGAAATTGCAGATATTTATGACAGCTTAAATGTACCATTTGGCGTACGCAGCGTAGGTAGAGATTTATTCATGGGGAATTCAAAAGTCAAATTATCCACTCTAGTTAATCCCAGCAATAATGAAAAAACTAATTTGATAAATATTGAAAATAAGCAATATGAACTGTCATCCGGTTTAAAAGAATTATTATTTTGTAAAAAACCTAATTTAAACATTAGTCACAGACAAAGATCAGCTAATATATAAGGATATGTTGTATACATGTGCTCATAGATGAGATTACAATCCGCAGGGACAAATAAGAGGTGACAAAAGTATAAAATATCGTGACATTATAAAACCTTTATTTAATGAAACTGAGCTAGAAAATAATCAAAAGTTTGGTTCTGGTATACCAAATTTAAAAAAATATGCTCGTAACACTGATTTTATTTATTGGGATGATCCAAATGACTTAATTGAAAGACTAAAATTGCTAATCGCATCTAAAGACGCAGGCAACACCAGCCATGATAATGAAATAATTTCTATTATTGAAGAATTGAAGGAAGCAGGTATAATCAAGGAATAAAAAGAAAAATATCTTATATATGTAAATCAGTATAAAGTAACAGCTTCAACATGAATGTAGATAAATTTGGGCATCATATTTTTAAGAAAAAAAGATTTTCCACTAATTTACTTCCTTTGCAGTGTATTTTAACATACACTGATGATGATAATTTCAATGCACAAAACAAAATAATCAAACATCTAAAAAATCCAGTAGATGCCACCGATAGCGCTACGAAAGAATACGTTGATAAGTTTATATCAGAATTTTTAAAAAATTTTAAGAACAGAAATGAAGAATTCATTACTGAAATAAACAATAAAATAAGAAATTTGGAAACGAAAATTGAGTTGAAATATTCTCAAAATGAGCAAAAGAGACATAGTAAACGAAATACATAGAAACGCAAGAAAAAATTTTCCACGGAGATGTGTTGTTACTAAAGATATCGATGACCTATGGCAAGCTGATTTGATCGATATGCAAAAAATGTGCAATGAAAATCAAGGTTTCAAATATATTATGGTTGTAATTGATACATTTTCAAAATTTGCTTGGGCGTGTCCACTTAAATCTAAAAGAAAAAATGAGGTTTGTGATGCTTTTTAAAAAAATTTTGCAAAAAACTTTTTAACAAAAAAATAAAAACCAACTTCAAACAAAAAGCACTAAAAAGTAAAAAATAACTGATTGGTAGTTTTTCATTTACTATACATACCTAATCAAATATTTTTCGAAGTCGGTGTGCTTTGCTTTGTATGGGCTGGCACCGGATTTCGAAAATATTTTGATTAACTATGTATTTAATAGGTAGGTTTTAATTACTTAGCCAAAGCACACCGACTTCGAAAATATTTGATTAGGTATGTATAGTAAATGAAAACTACCAATCAGTTATTTTTTACTTTTTTAGTGCTTTTGTTTGAAGTCGGTTTTTATTTTTTTGTTAAAAAGTTTTTATTTTTCCCTTTTTAGTGTAGACAGTAGTAGCAAAGTAAGAATTCTAACGTGTTAGGCTTGTAAAATCAAACAAAATAAGCCCAAACTCAAAGTATCTACTATTAGCCGTTGAAGAGTTCCATCTATCCACCTTCTGGCCTTGCCATCAGATTAGGTCAACAACACCGAACCACTGTACTATCAACGGAAATAGAAATACTTGCAAAGTTTCAAGTCAATATGACAATTAGAAGTTAGGTTAAATTCATCATTAGTTGTTTTTTCCACCCTTAGGGGTGGTATTTTATTTTGAAATTTAAATGGGACCAATCTGGAAGTATACCCTTTCAAACAAAACAAAAATTGTCCAAATCGGTCAATAAATGATGGAGTTCTGAGGTAACAAACATAAAAAAAAAAAAAAAAAAAAAAAAAACAAAAAAAAAATACAGGCGAATTGAGAACCTCCTCCTTTTTGAAGTCGGTTGAAAATGGTCGTATTCCTAAAAACCTACAAACTGATTTTGGAACAGAATTTTATAATAAAAGTTTTCAAAAATTAATGAATACCTATGCAATAAATCATTATTCTACCTACTCTTCAAAAAAGGCTTCAATCGCAGAAAGGTTTATCAGAACTTTGAAAACAAAAATGTATAAAGAATTTAGTTTTAAAGGAAATTATAAATGGGTAGATGGTACTCTTAATAAGTTAATCCAAATATATAATCGTACCAAACATAGAACAATTGAATTAAAGCCTATAGAAGTCAATAAAAATAATGTAAACATCCAAATATATATTTAGTTGAGAAGAATTTGAAAAGAAATCGAAATAAAGTTTTTGTAAAATGGTTAGGACTACCATCAAGTGAAAACAGCTGGATACATAATTCTAATATTTTATGATAGCTTTCAAATGAGTTTTAATGAGTGATATTTTTGTAATGTTAAAAATGAATAAAGTACTTAAAGTAAATCCATCTTTATTTTATTTAGTATCCTTCATAGTATGAGTGAATGCAGTCTTCTAAATTGGTTAATTAATCACTTACCGTTTGAACTTCATTTACCTGGATATAATTATTGGGGGTCCTGGAACCAAATTAATTCAAAGACTTAGCAGAGGAGATAAGGGTATTAACCAATTGGATGAACATTGCAGAGAACACGATATTGCTTATCATACTTCTCGTCTTTTAAGCGATCGGCGAAAGCAGATATTAAATTGATGAAAATGGCGAAAAAGCGTGCTACTGCCTCGGATGCATCTCTATGTGAAAAAGCTGCAGCTAACTTAGTAAAAAATACTATGTTAGCTAAGGCTAGCATTGGAGCTGGTTTAAAGGCAAAAAACATATCGATAAAAAAGAGACAAAGCTCAGGTTTGAAAAAAAAAATGTTTCAACATGTGGTTTCCCATACTAAAAAATACTTACAAAAAATCAAACCTCAATGTGAAAAAACCGCAATTAATTTAGCAATGGCAGCTGCGAAGAACTTTGTTACAAATTCTGTTATAAAACATCCGCGCATAATACCTGTACCAAAAACTGGTGGTATACTTCCGTTAATACCTATTTTTGCGGGGTTGTCAGCAACAGGAAGCTTAGCAGGTGGAGCTGCTGCAATAGCTAAAGCTATAAATGACTACAAACTTGCTAAGAAACGTTTATCAGAATTGAAAAGACATAATGAAATGTCTCTATCCGTTCGGTTTATACAAGACGATATCGTTTATACCAATCTATACAGATAAACAAAAATTGAAATGTCTGTTTGTAATGTCAAAATAACAGCTTTTTAATAAATGCATAATGCATAGGAACGTATAATCTGTATTTGACTGGCACGTTTTGAAGTCATTTACAAGAGATTGAATTGAATTGAATGAAAGTGTTTACAGTACTATTAAGAAAAAAAAACAATTATTAAAATTTTTGTCTGTCTGTCGGTTTGTTCCGGGTATCTCGGAAACGGCTCGACAGATTTTGACGGGACTTTCACTGGCAGTGTTATAAGTAGCAACAAAGGCTATTTTTATTTTAGAAAAAGAATCAGGGTTCCGCGCAAAAAATTTAAACCCTTGAAATAGTTAATAGAATCCACGTACCTATGGATGCACTCGAGCGAAGCGAGGGTAAGTTGCTAGTAGAAAATAAAAAAAGTTGGGAAGTAATATATTCGAGTATTAAGTGATGTATTTTTTCGTCGTTCGTTAGTTGTCCAACTCGTTAGGTTTTGTCAAACATGCCTTTTTTTCGATTCAAACATGCGATTTTCTCGTGATGTTTTCCTTCACCGTACATCAAAATATTAGAGGTGCTAGAAGCGGGATTTGAATCGGTTTTACTTTGTTTTCTAAGTGACCGCGCTATCCATACATACCTTGCTATAAAAAATGGGATTGTGGCACTTTTATGTAGCTTACATAATATAATTTATTGCATAGAGAAAATTAAAGGTCACTCATCGACCCATAAATTTTCTCATAGTCATCATATAAAATATTAATTATAAATATTATATTTTAATAATCTATTAGAACTTCCAAACTAATTTTTTTATAGGTGTATGTATGTAACTATGTATGTTTATATCTATCTGTCCACGCATTTCTCCGAAACTAGTAGTCGGATCATGATCATTCATCAAAATCGGTTCAATAGTTTTTATAATACGGACTAAAACCTGTAACGGTCTGACTTATTGACTTACGAGTTACGGGTATGGTGTCAAAGGGAAAACATCTCAAATATTAGTTAGATTTTTTAGTTAGATTTGGGTTCATGTAAAAAAAAACTATTTCAGTCACTTAAAACTAAAAACTACGAAATAGCAAAGGTATTGAAAAAAATTAACCCGACTTCAAAAACAAATTAAAACAGTCTTTCTGACACTAAAAAGTAAAAAATAACTGAACGGGGGTTTTCATTTAATAGCTATAGTTACCGAGCCGACAAGGCTTTAAGATATGAATATCTAATACGTAAATATGACAGGGTATCGACTCTTAAGTATATAGCTGGCATCGACTTCGACAATATCTGATTGGGTATATATTATAATAAATGAAAACCCTCGTTCAGTTATTTTTTACTTTTTAGTGTCTGGATGTTGGTTTTAAATTTTTTGAAGTCGATTTATTTATCTTGTTGCATCGAATATTGTCTAATTGATTTAGCAAAATTCTACGAAATTCTCGTAGGAATTCAATCTGATCTCTAATATTTCTTTTTTTTTTCATTTATTAAAAATATTTTCAAGTATTACTATATTTTTTTGGTATATAACCTCATGAGCTTTTCATTTTTCGTTTAAAACGAAATCATTATAATAATAACTAGCAGGTTCTTTAACAGATTCGACAGTATTGTTCAAATATCTTTTGTTCTCATAGCAATAAACATGACGTCTAAGTATATATATTTAGATTGTATTTTCCTGAGCACGCTTTCTTCACAAGAGCTTGACATTGCTTGAAAGTTATAGTATTATATTTATAGTAGATGCTTGAGAGATTATAAAGCAGCTTTCTTCATTTCATTTAGCTACTGACTTAAGGTAGCATTGTATTAAATATTTCTTAAGTTGCTTTGATAAAAGATATCAAGATCCAGACTTAAGAGTCTTTAAGAATATTGTATTTAGGTATTACTGAAAAAAAAGTCGGTCATAACACAAAGCGCGTAAGAGACCTATCACAAAATGTACTGCGTTCTATGGCATCGAATTCGAGCGGCCGTCGCATCGCTGTTTCTAGCATTTTCTACAGTTGTAATTACTTCTATGTAAAGTTTTTATAATAAATTATTAAAAAAAGTATGTAATTACGTTCCTTTTGAACTGACGTATATTCTAGTATAAATTTTACTTAATAATAGTTGTAAGGATATATTTACAGCTAATTCTGAACGTTGTTTTCCTTCACCAGCGTTTTACAGCGTTTTATTATTTAATAATAATATAATATTCTTTATTTGTAGTAAAAAAATCGGGTTACAAAAATATACTCTACATAACTGTTTCGCTTAAGACATAATAATATAAGATTATCCAGTAAGAGTGCTTAGGAGCTCGTACTAGGAAAACCTGTATTACGAGCACAATCATTATGTGCCTAATTGTAAGGAATAGGTAATTTTTTGTATGTATTTTTCACTTACTTCATATCAAAGTTTTGAGTGTATAATTAATTATTTATATTACACAGACAGATTTTAAGTATCTTAATTAATATTCAGAATAGGCTTATTTATATTATAACGAGTATATATTATTGTGACATTTATTTTTGATAAAAATATTTCAGCTAAAAGAACAAGCGTTAGGAAGACCAGGTTAAGTTCGAAGCTTTTGCAAGATCATGAATAACATCTCAGAAGAAGAACACCAAAGAAAAGTGTATAAGGATGAAGAGTTGAAGAAGACGAAGCCTACCTGGCCACGTAATGCTGCTGATATAATTCAGAAGGAGTAAGTATGATTTCTACAAATCCCTTACAAATGGAACTGTGGAACTGGTAAGATCTTCTCACGGTCAAAAACTTCAGAGTTGATTTATTAAATATTTAGAGTAAGTTTTTTGTATATTATAACAAGTAGATTATGTTTTTGATTATAAGATTTCAGTTTTTAAACACAATTTGTTAAATTATAAATTTTATGATCCAATAAGTCACATCAGGCTTGTTTTTTGTTGCTTATTTATTATATTATTGATTTTCATGGAGCCTGTGAACATAAGTGCTATAACTTCATATATGACTCGGGGGGTTTACAGAATTCAGAGCTTTCGATAGGTTGTCTAAAAATAGATGAAACTGGAACGCATCGTGTCTTTATGCCATTGGCCAGTGCAGATTCCATTTAATGATGAAAAATAGTCTAGGAGACGGATTTTGATTTTACATTTAGAGTAATATATCAAAAATATTTTTTTTAGTAATAATATGCTTATTAAATAATATGTAATTAATAAATAATGAATATTTGGTTTTTAAAATAATTATTTAAATGTGTACCTACCTAAAAATTGATCGGCTTTGTTGATTTCCCATTAAGCACCTATTAAGACATACGCATGCAGATAAAGTTAATAATGTAAAATATGAAATAAAATATAAAATAATATATAAAAAAGAAAATATCGTAATGTAAAAATGGTAATAGCTCTTTGTGTATTTGATATTACAAGGTAAAAAAGAGCGCGAAAATGCAGACCTTTCCAGCGTGCGCACAGGGTTGCTATTGGTGGAAAAACTGTTGCGTTAACTTTTTAGGCCACGCCCTCTAGCTCGGATTTCCCGGGCTTGCATAATTTGCTGCGGCAGTCGTAATTTAATCTCCAAGTTGGCTTCACGTCTCTTGATATAAAATAAAAGTTGAAATAGCAAACTATTCAATTGAACATTGTTTGAATGCTCCTTATGCTAGTGTTAGAATTGATATTTTTTTTTTCTTTAATTATAAATAAAAGAAATTAATTATAAAAAATGACTGATACAAAAAATTTGCGAGAACTAAGAAAGCGACCTTCTCTGCCTGTGTCTATTCCGATACACATGTAAGTGTATGAAAATATAAAATATATGTTGTCTATGTTTATTTTAAGTTGTTAATTATTAAAAAATGAAAAATATAATATGATGCATCCAACCAATATTTTAATTTGTTACATATATATATATATATATATATATATATATATATATATATATATATATATATGCATACATATATAGTAAATAATATAAAATACGTATATATTATTACAAATTTTGTTCCTTTGAAAGCGCAAAGTCTTTGAACATTGCACACGAATCGCATGCGCATGACATGACAAGTGCAAGAAATGCAAGCTATGCGAACAACATTTTTGTTCCAAAACATACGCATTCATAAGGTGCTAATTATAAAGCATTATAAAAAATACAGAACAAAAATTGTTTCAGTTATCACCAAGCTCTACGCAAGGCGTCTGCGATATATAATGAACGAAAAGAAAATGAGCCGAAACAAGCAAATATGATTACTATAAAGAAAGAAAGCGCTGACCAGGCGACCCTAATAGACCAATCGGAATCCGATTATTTTTAAGAGATTTTTTTTTATTGAAAACCTGAAGTTTTATGATTTTAAAATGTTAGCAAGTATATAAGGAATAGAAATTCGTAAAATGCCGCCTCTGCCCAGCTACCCCCGAGAAATGACGGGACGCAAAGCGTTGAAAAATGTTTTTTTTTCAATTTCAGGCTTACTGAGATGTTCTAGCGAAAAATATTTTCTACAAAAGTTGTAGGTTTAGTAAAAATTTACAACTTTAATAACTTTTTACAATAACCTCAAAGTTTTCGAGATATTTGCAAAAAAACTCGGGTTTTAAGTTTTTCTTGGTTTTTTATTTTTAATTTCTAGAATAATTTTTTGATTTCCATGAAACTAAGAGAATGTAATTTTTGAAATACATATAATAATACTTTCTTAGATTTACGCGAATATTTGACATTTTAAATAAAAACTATCTTTTCGGATTTTGTCGCGGATTTATTTGCATTTTTGTTTCCCGACGTTTCGAATGCAAATGTAATTGGTGCAATTTTCATTTTGTTAATTGTGGGTAGGCTGTCTGTAACAACTATACCTCCAAGACATGTAACACCTCAGTCTCTCCCGTGACCATGGATGCTGTAAAGCATTCGAAACGTCGGGAAACAAAAATGCAAATAAATCCGCGACAAAAATCCGAAAAGATAGTTTTATTTAAAATACATATAATAAATTAAAAAAAATGAGATTGAAATGTTTAGCCATTTCCGATAAAAGTATATTTTATGGTCTCGAGAGACTGAAAATCAACCCCAACTTGAAGAAGTTGGCGTTTTTATTTCTCGAATATTATCTCGAAAACTTTGAGGTTATGGTAAAAAGTGGTAATTATAAATGTTGTAGATCTTTACTAAACCTACAACTTTTGTAGAAAACATTTTTAATAGAACATTACAGTAAACCGGAAATTGAAAAAAACTATTTTTCAACCCTTTGCGTTCCCCCATTTGTTGGGGGTAGCTGTGCAGAGGGGGCATTTTACGAATTTCTATTTCTTATAAACCTTTTTATTTTAACGTTGGGAAATGCATTTACGCACGACGTGTGGGACGGCGTAATACAGCCAGTACTACCCACTAAAACCCAAAAAAAACCTTCCCCCGTCTTAATGGGGCGTCGCAGGATCGCTTACGCATTCAACTACGACGCCCTGACGGCAGGTCTGCCGAATCAGACCACCACAACCATGGGGTTGCTCCAAGGTCCACTCTGCTATCAGAGAAGTACCAGGAGCAACCCGCAAGGTACACCGTCCCCCGAAGAGGGCCGCCTCCCACCGCCCACCGAAGTGGGCAACCTCCCTGATTTCTTATATACCTGCTAACATTTTAAAATCATAAAACTATATCATAAAATATTTGATTCGTTCAAATATATTTGGATGGAATATGAAGCGACGTAATATAATAATATAGGAATTTAATATTAATTATGAAATAATATAGAAATAGTAAAAAATTTAATGAAAAAAAAATATGTGAGTAGTTTTAGCTTCACAACTTATCGAAAAATTTCTATTGTATTTAAGATAGGTACTTCTTTAAAAAATGTATGATAATTTGAAAAACGTAATTGATGAAACAAAAAATTTAATTGATTAAGCATTAACAGTCGAGTCTCGATCGTACCAAAGTTGTAGAATATTCGTTTAATATAAAAAAAAAAACACAAGAAGGTTCAGAAGATTGATATGGTTTGATGAAAGAAAACAAGAATGAGAATAGAAAGTAAATGTTTTTATCCGAATAGAAGTCGAAGAAAGTTTTAATCGAACGATTAGATTATAAGACTTATTAGTTGTTAAGACTTTAGCATACATACTATATTAAGGTAGAATATATTAAGATTTTTAAAATCAAATCTTTCTCATTGGTGTTTAACACAAAAAAAAAAGAAAAAAAATGTTGTTTTTTTTTTAAATAAGAGTTCTAAATGTGTTTATGATATTTAAATATCTATACATATTATTTTGTGAAAGTCGATGTTGCGAGTACGTTATTTATTGATTGATTTTTGATTTAGACGACACGTTTGGCTCAGTTTGTAGTGACCCTACTTGCTGTGCCAGGAGTCGCGGGTTCGAGTCCCGCTGGGGGCATTCATTTGTGTGTTGTCGAATGTTTGTACTCCAGTCATGGGTGTTTATATTTATAATATGTATGTATTTAAAGTTATATATGTGTAGTGTATCAACTATCTGGTATCCATAACACAAGCCTCGTAGCTTACCATGGAACTAGATGATGCTGTGTGTTAATGTCTCAACATATTTTAAATAAAACTATCTTTTCGGATTTTGTCGCGGATTTATTTGTATTTTTGTTTCCCGACGTTTCGAATGCTTTACAGCATCCATGGTCACGGGAGAGACTGAGGTGTTACATGTCTTAAAGATATAGTTGTTACAGACAGCCTACCCACAATTAACAAAATGAAAATTGCACCAATTACATTACAATATTTTAACTTTAAATATTTTTATAATTTTAATTATAATTGAATGTGGAAAATTATTTATTTAATTTTTGCTATTATTTTTATAATTATTACAATTTTAAAAATATTAATTAGTAATCTATATTTAGTGTTGCCATTATTATATTTATAACCATAAGAAAAATATAAAATATAGTATTAATTATTTAAGCCACAATTGATCTATGTGTAATTTGAAAAAGTTAAGATTAATTAAAAATAATAATTTAAATTTAAATTTGCTATTATTTAAAAAACAAATTATTAAGCAACACATTCCTACATACATTTACAAATGAAAAAGTGAAAAAATATTATTAATCAGAAATGCTATCATTTTGATCTACACAGTAAGAACTTACTACATCTACCTGTCTGTTATGTTTAGATTTATTATTAGATTTTATTATATTAATAACAGGATCCCATGACGATGGTAGTACCCAGCCATCTTCCCTATTGAAATTAGGATGTTTTTTAATTTCTATGGCTTCTCGAATCATTCTAGGGCGGGATCGGTTTTCTTTCGCCAGGATTTGAGGTCTATCAAAGCGAATATAATGGCTTGGGCGGTCCTGACTGTGTTTGCAGACAGCAGATCTTGTATTGCGACGGTGCTTCACATCAGCTATGTGTTCTTTGACCCGGGTTCTAATGGATCTCTTTGTTTGTCCAATGTAAGAGAGCCCACAATCACAATCAAGCTTGTAAACTCCTGCATCTTGTAGAGGGATGTGGCACTTGACAGGTGGTAGAAACTGACTAATTTTCTTTGGCGGCTTGAAGTAAGTTTTAATTGAAGCTCGCTTTAGAATGTAGCCAATCTTGTCAGTGACGCCTCTCATGTAAGGTAGGACTGCAGGGACGCGCTCGACTGTGGCTGGTTTCACTCGGTCCCTGTGACGTAGGCGCGGCACTTGCAGCTTGTTGTCTCGCAGAACTTGCTTGACATGTTGCAGCTCTCCGGCCAGGTGTTGCTCGTCACAGATCCCGCGTGCCCTCTGAAACAAAGATTTTCCCACGGTAGCTAACTGTGAAGGGGGGTGGTGAGATTCACCATTCAAGTACCTATCAGTATGGGTCTTCTTTCGATACACAGTATGACTCAAGGTGTTATCTGGGTTACGTATGACTAATACATCTAAGAAAGCTAAAGAATTATTAGACTCCAATTCCATTGTAAATTGTATTTTAGGGTTTATGGAGTTAAGATGTTCTAAGAATACAGATATTTTATCAGATGGTAATATTGTGAAGGTGTCATCTACATACCGCTTGTAGAAACGAGGGGTCACAGGTGATGTGTTTAGGGCGGTCTCCTCGAAGGCCTCCATGAAAATGTCAGCTACGACGGGAGAGACCGGCGAACCCATGGCCACTCCATCCACTTGCTTGTAGAATTCATCATTCCACAATAGATAGCCAGATGTAAGGCAGTGTTTCAAAAGTTCAGTGTATTCTTCTTGCATACTATTATCCCGTAGCTTTCTTGATACTATTTTGACACAGTCCTCTACTGGTAGGCTGGTGAATAGAGACTGTACATCAAAACTGACCATAGTTTCATTGTCCATGAGTTGTAGGTGTTTTATCTCATTGACAAAATGGTATAAGTCCCTTGTAAACGCTGATGTTTGTCCTCTGAGTGTTGAGAGTACTTTCGCTACTAGTTGGGCCAATTTATCCACGCATCCCTTATGAGAATATTATTTGTGCAGTTGAAGATGCTCTGGCCAAAAACTAACAACTAGTAGCGAAAGTACTCTCAACACTCAGAGGACAAACATCAGCGTTTACAAGGGACTTATACCATTTTGTCAATGAGATAAAACACCTACAACTCATGGACAATGAAACTATGGTCAGTTTTGATGTACAGTCTCTATTCACCAGCCTACCAGTAGAGGACTGTGTCAAAATAGTATCAAGAAAGCTACGGGATAATAGTATGCAAGAAGAATACACTGAACTTTTGAAACACTGCCTTACATCTGGCTATCTATTGTGGAATGATGAATTCTACAAGCAAGTGGATGGAGTGGCCATGGGTTCGCCGGTCTCTCCCGTCGTAGCTGACATTTTCATGGAGGCCTTCGAGGAGACCGCCCTAAACACATCACCTGTGACCCCTCGTTTCTACAAGCGGTATGTAGATGACACCTTCACAATATTACCATCTGATAAAATATCTGTATTCTTAGAACATCTTAACTCCATAAACCCTAAAATACAATTTACAATGGAATTGGAGTCTAATAATTCTTTAGCTTTCTTAGATGTATTAGTCATACGTAACCCAGATAACACCTTGAGTCATACTGTGTATCGAAAGAAGACCCATACTGATAGGTACTTGAATGGTGAATCTCACCACCCCCCTTCACAGTTAGCTACCGTGGGAAAATCTTTGTTTCAGAGGGCACGCGGGATCTGTGACGAGCAACACCTGGCCGGAGAGCTGCAACATGTCAAGCAAGTTCTGCGAGACAACAAGCTGCAAGTGCCGCGCCTACGTCACAGGGACCGAGTGAAACCAGCCACAGTCGAGCGCGTCCCTGCAGTCCTACCTTACATGAGAGGCGTCACTGACAAGATTGGCTACATTCTAAAGCGAGCTTCAATTAAAACTTACTTCAAGCCGCCAAAGAAAATTAGTCAGTTTCTACCACCTGTCAAGTGCCACATCCCTCTACAAGATGCAGGAGTTTACAAGCTTGATTGTGATTGTGGGCTCTCTTACATTGGACAAACAAAGAGATCCATTAGAACCCGGGTCAAAGAACACATAGCTGATGTGAAGCACCGTCGCAATACAAGATCTGCTGTCTGCAAACACAGTCAGGACCGCCCAAGCCATTATATTCGCTTTGATAGACCTCAAATCCTGGCGAAAGAAAACCGATCCCGCCCTAGAATGATTCGAGAAGCCATAGAAATTAAAAAACATCCTAATTTCAATAGGGAAGATGGCTGGGTACTACCATCGTCATGGGATCCTGTTATTAATATAATAAAATCTAATAATAAATCTAAACATAACAGACAGGTAGATGTAGTAAGTTCTTACTGTGTAGATCAAAATGATAGCATTTCTGATTAATAATATTTTTTCACTTTTTCATTTGTAAATGTATGTAGGAATGTGTTGCTTAATAATTTGTTTTTTAAATAATAGCAAATTTAAATTTAAATTATTATTTTTAATTAATCTTAACTTTTTCAAATTACACATAGATCAATTGTGGCTTAAATAATTAATACTATATTTTATATTTTTCTTATGGTTATAAATATAATAATGGCAACACTAAATATAGATTACTAATTAATATTTTTAAAATTGTAATAATTATAAAAATAATAGCAAAAATTAAATAAATAATTTTCCACATTCAATTATAATTAAAATTATAAAAATATTTAAAGTTAAAATATTGTAATGTAATTGGTGCAATTTTCATTTTGTTAATTGTGGGTAGGCTGTCTGTAACAACTATATCTTTAAGACATGTAACACCTCAGTCTCTCCCGTGACCATGGATGCTGTAAAGCATTCGAAACGTCGGGAAACAAAAATACAAATAAATCCGCGACAAAATCCGAAAAGATAGTTTTATTTAAAATATGTTGAGACATTAACACACAGCATCATCTAGTTCCATGGTAAGCTACGAGGCTTGTGTTATGGATACCAGATAGTTGATACACTACACATATATAACTTTAAATACATACATATTATAAATATAAACACCCATGACTGGAGTACAAACATTCGACAACACACAAATGAATGCCCCCAGCGGGACTCGAACCCGCGACTCCTGGCACAGCAAGTAGGGTCACTACAAACTGAGCCAAACGTGTCGTCTAAATCAAAAATCAATCAATAAATAACGTACTCGCAACATCGACTTTCACAAAATAATATGTATAGATATTTAAATATCATAAACACATTTAGAACTCTTATTTAAAAAAAAAACAACATTTTTTTTCTTTTTTTTTTGTGTTAAACACCAATGAGAAAGATTTGATTTTAAAAATCTTAATATATTCTACCTTAATATAGTATGTATGCTAAAGTCTTAACAACTAATAAGTCTTATAATCTAATCGTTCGATTAAAACTTTCTTCGACTTCTATTCGGATAAAAACATTTACTTTCTATTCTCATTCTTGTTTTCTTTCATCAAACCATATCAATCTTCTGAACCTTCTTGTGTTTTTTTTTTTATATTAAACGAATATTCTACAACTTTGGTACGATCGAGACTCGACTGTTAATGCTTAATCAATTAAATTTTTTGTTTCATCAATTACGTTTTTCAAATTATCATACATTTTTTAAAGAAGTACCTATCTTAAATACAATAGAAATTTTTCGATAAGTTGTGAAGCTAAAACT
This sequence comes from Brenthis daphne, assembly GCA_947093115.1. NCBI lineage: Eukaryota > Metazoa > Arthropoda > Insecta > Lepidoptera > Nymphalidae > Brenthis > Brenthis daphne. The sequence goes on along the minus strand of CAMUPN010000031.1, from coordinate 32,144 downwards.
ACTCACATATTTTTTTTTCATTAAATTTTTTACTATTTCTATATTATTTCATAATTAATATTAAATTCCTATATTATTATATTACGTCGCTTCATATTCCATCCAAATATATTTGAACGAATCAAATATTTTATGATATAGTTTTATGATTTTAAAATGTTAGCAGGTATATAAGAAATCAGGGAGGTTGCCCACTTCGGTGGGCGGTGGGAGGCGGCCCTCTTCGGGGGACGGTGTACCTTGCGGGTTGCTCCTGGTACTTCTCTGATAGCAGAGTGGACCTTGGAGCAACCCCATGGTTGTGGTGGTCTGATTCGGCAGACCTGCCGTCAGGGCGTCGTAGTTGAATGCGTAAGCGATCCTGCGACGCCCCATTAAGACGGGGGAAGGTTTTTTTGGGTTTTAGTGGGTAGTACTGGCTGTATTACGCCGTCCCACACGTCGTGCGTAAATGCATTTCCCAACGTTAAAATAAAAAGGTTTATAAGAAATAGAAATTCGTAAAATGCCCCCTCTGCACAGCTACCCCCAACAAATGGGGGAACGCAAAGGGTTGAAAAATAGTTTTTTTCAATTTCCGGTTTACTGTAATGTTCTATTAAAAATGTTTTCTACAAAAGTTGTAGGTTTAGTAAAGATCTACAACATTTATAATTACCACTTTTTACCATAACCTCAAAGTTTTCGAGATAATATTCGAGAAATAAACGCCAACTTCTTCAAGTTGGGGTTGATTTTCAGTCTCTCGAGACCATAAAATATACTTTTATCGGAAATGGCTAAACATTTCAATCTCATTTTTTTTAATTTATTATATGTATTTTAAATAAAACTATCTTTTCGGATTTTGTCGCGGATTTATTTGCATTTTTGTTTCCCGACGTTTCGAATGCTTTACAGCATCCATGGTCACGGGAGAGACTGAGGTGTTACATGTCTTGGAGGTATAGTTGTTACAGACAGCCTACCCACAATTAACAAAATGAAAATTGCACCAATTACATTTGCATTCGAAACGTCGGGAAACAAAAATGCAAATAAATCCGCGACAAAATCCGAAAAGATAGTTTTATTTAAAATGTCAAATATTCGCGTAAATCTAAGAAAGTATTATTATATGTATTTCAAAAATTACATTCTCTTAGTTTCATGGAAATCAAAAAATTATTCTAGAAATTAAAAATAAAAAACCAAGAAAAACTTAAAACCCGAGTTTTTTTGCAAATATCTCGAAAACTTTGAGGTTATTGTAAAAAGTTATTAAAGTTGTAAATTTTTACTAAACCTACAACTTTTGTAGAAAATATTTTTCGCTAGAACATCTCAGTAAGCCTGAAATTGAAAAAAAAAACATTTTTCAACGCTTTGCGTCCCGTCATTTCTCGGGGGTAGCTGGGCAGAGGCGGCATTTTACGAATTTCTATTCCTTATATACTTGCTAACATTTTAAAATCATAAAACTTCAGGTTTTCAATAAAAAAAAATCTCTTAAAAATAATCGGATTCCGATTGGTCTATTAGGGTCGCCTGGTCAGCGCTTTCTTTCTTTATAGTAATCATATTTGCTTGTTTCGGCTCATTTTCTTTTCGTTCATTATATATCGCAGACGCCTTGCGTAGAGCTTGGTGATAACTGAAACAATTTTTGTTCTGTATTTTTTATAATGCTTTATAATTAGCACCTTATGAATGCGTATGTTTTGGAACAAAAATGTTGTTCGCATAGCTTGCATTTCTTGCACTTGTCATGTCATGCGCATGCGATTCGTGTGCAATGTTCAAAGACTTTGCGCTTTCAAAGGAACAAAATTTGTAATAATATATACGTATTTTATATTATTTACTATATATGTATGCATATATATATATATATATATATATATATATATGTAACAAATTAAAATATTGGTTGGATGCATCATATTATATTTTTCATTTTTTAATAATTAACAACTTAAAATAAACATAGACAACATATATTTTATATTTTCATACACTTACATGTGTATCGGAATAGACACAGGCAGAGAAGGTCGCTTTCTTAGTTCTCGCAAATTTTTTGTATCAGTCATTTTTTATAATTAATTTCTTTTATTTATAATTAAAGAAAAAAAAATATCAATTCTAACACTAGCATAAGGAGCATTCAAACAATGTTCAATTGAATAGTTTGCTATTTCAACTTTTATTTTATATCAAGAGACGTGAAGCCAACTTGGAGATTAAATTACGACTGCCGCAGCAAATTATGCAAGCCCGGGAAATCCGAGCTAGAGGGCGTGGCCTAAAAAGTTAACGCAACAGTTTTTCCACCAATAGCAACCCTGTGCGCACGCTGGAAAGGTCTGCATTTTCGCGCTCTTTTTTACCTTGTAATATCAAATACACAAAGAGCTATTACCATTTTTACATTACGATATTTTCTTTTTTATATATTATTTTATATTTTATTTCATATTTTACATTATTAACTTTATCTGCATGCGTATGTCTTAATAGGTGCTTAATGGGAAATCAACAAAAGCCGATCAATTTTTAGGTAGGTACACATTTAAATAATTATTTTAAAAACCAAATATTCATTATTTATTAATTACATATTATTTAATAAGCATATTATTACTAAAAAAAATATTTTTGATATATTACTCTAAATGTAAAATCAAAATCCGTCTCCTAGACTATTTTTCATCATTAAATGGAATCTGCACTGGCCAATGGCATAAAGACACGATGCGTTCCAGTTTCATCTATTTTTAGACAACCTATCGAAAGCTCTGAATTCTGTAAACCCCCCGAGTCATATATGAAGTTATAGCACTTATGTTCACAGGCTCCATGAAAATCAATAATATAATAAATAAGCAACAAAAAACAAGCCTGATGTGACTTATTGGATCATAAAATTTATAATTTAACAAATTGTGTTTAAAAACTGAAATCTTATAATCAAAAACATAATCTACTTGTTATAATATACAAAAAACTTACTCTAAATATTTAATAAATCAACTCTGAAGTTTTTGACCGTGAGAAGATCTTACCAGTTCCACAGTTCCATTTGTAAGGGATTTGTAGAAATCATACTTACTCCTTCTGAATTATATCAGCAGCATTACGTGGCCAGGTAGGCTTCGTCTTCTTCAACTCTTCATCCTTATACACTTTTCTTTGGTGTTCTTCTTCTGAGATGTTATTCATGATCTTGCAAAAGCTTCGAACTTAACCTGGTCTTCCTAACGCTTGTTCTTTTAGCTGAAATATTTTTATCAAAAATAAATGTCACAATAATATATACTCGTTATAATATAAATAAGCCTATTCTGAATATTAATTAAGATACTTAAAATCTGTCTGTGTAATATAAATAATTAATTATACACTCAAAACTTTGATATGAAGTAAGTGAAAAATACATACAAAAAATTACCTATTCCTTACAATTAGGCACATAATGATTGTGCTCGTAATACAGGTTTTCCTAGTACGAGCTCCTAAGCACTCTTACTGGATAATCTTATATTATTATGTCTTAAGCGAAACAGTTATGTAGAGTATATTTTTGTAACCCGATTTTTTTACTACAAATAAAGAATATTATATTATTATTAAATAATAAAACGCTGTAAAACGCTGGTGAAGGAAAACAACGTTCAGAATTAGCTGTAAATATATCCTTACAACTATTATTAAGTAAAATTTATACTAGAATATACGTCAGTTCAAAAGGAACGTAATTACATACTTTTTTTAATAATTTATTATAAAAACTTTACATAGAAGTAATTACAACTGTAGAAAATGCTAGAAACAGCGATGCGACGGCCGCTCGAATTCGATGCCATAGAACGCAGTACATTTTGTGATAGGTCTCTTACGCGCTTTGTGTTATGACCGACTTTTTTTTCAGTAATACCTAAATACAATATTCTTAAAGACTCTTAAGTCTGGATCTTGATATCTTTTATCAAAGCAACTTAAGAAATATTTAATACAATGCTACCTTAAGTCAGTAGCTAAATGAAATGAAGAAAGCTGCTTTATAATCTCTCAAGCATCTACTATAAATATAATACTATAACTTTCAAGCAATGTCAAGCTCTTGTGAAGAAAGCGTGCTCAGGAAAATACAATCTAAATATATATACTTAGACGTCATGTTTATTGCTATGAGAACAAAAGATATTTGAACAATACTGTCGAATCTGTTAAAGAACCTGCTAGTTATTATTATAATGATTTCGTTTTAAACGAAAAATGAAAAGCTCATGAGGTTATATACCAAAAAAATATAGTAATACTTGAAAATATTTTTAATAAATGAAAAAAAAAAGAAATATTAGAGATCAGATTGAATTCCTACGAGAATTTCGTAGAATTTTGCTAAATCAATTAGACAATATTCGATGCAACAAGATAAATAAATCGACTTCAAAAAAATTTAAAACCAACATCCAGACACTAAAAAGTAAAAAATAACTGAACGAGGGTTTTCATTTATTATAATATATACCCAATCAGATATTGTCGAAGTCGATGCCAGCTATATACTTAAGAGTCGATACCCTGTCATATTTACGTATTAGATATTCATATCTTAAAGCCTTGTCGGCTCGGTAACTATAGCTATTAAATGAAAACCCCCGTTCAGTTATTTTTTACTTTTTAGTGTCAGAAAGACTGTTTTAATTTGTTTTTGAAGTCGGGTTAATTTTTTTCAATACCTTTGCTATTTCGTAGTTTTTAGTTTTAAGTGACTGAAATAGTTTTTTTTTACATGAACCCAAATCTAACTAAAAAATCTAACTAATATTTGAGATGTTTTCCCTTTGACACCATACCCGTAACTCGTAAGTCAATAAGTCAGACCGTTACAGGTTTTAGTCCGTATTATAAAAACTATTGAACCGATTTTGATGAATGATCATGATCCGACTACTAGTTTCGGAGAAATGCGTGGACAGATAGATATAAACATACATAGTTACATACATACACCTATAAAAAAATTAGTTTGGAAGTTCTAATAGATTATTAAAATATAATATTTATAATTAATATTTTATATGATGACTATGAGAAAATTTATGGGTCGATGAGTGACCTTTAATTTTCTCTATGCAATAAATTATATTATGTAAGCTACATAAAAGTGCCACAATCCCATTTTTTATAGCAAGGTATGTATGGATAGCGCGGTCACTTAGAAAACAAAGTAAAACCGATTCAAATCCCGCTTCTAGCACCTCTAATATTTTGATGTACGGTGAAGGAAAACATCACGAGAAAATCGCATGTTTGAATCGAAAAAAAGGCATGTTTGACAAAACCTAACGAGTTGGACAACTAACGAACGACGAAAAAATACATCACTTAATACTCGAATATATTACTTCCCAACTTTTTTTATTTTCTACTAGCAACTTACCCTCGCTTCGCTCGAGTGCATCCATAGGTACGTGGATTCTATTAACTATTTCAAGGGTTTAAATTTTTTGCGCGGAACCCTGATTCTTTTTCTAAAATAAAAAATAGCCTTTGTTGCTACTTATAACACTGCCAGTGAAAGTCCCGTCAAAATCTGTCGAGCCGTTTCCGAGATACCCGGAACAAACCGACAGACAGACAAAAATTTTAATAATTGTTTTTTTTTCTTAATAGTACTGTAAACACTTTCATTCAATTCAATTCAATCTCTTGTAAATGACTTCAAAACGTGCCAGTCAAATACAGATTATACGTTCCTATGCATTATGCATTTATTAAAAAGCTGTTATTTTGACATTACAAACAGACATTTAAATTTTGTTTATCTGTATAGATTGGTATAAACGATATCGTCTTGTATAAACCGAACGGATAGAGACATTTCATTATGTCTTTTCAATTCTGATAAACGTTTCTTAGCAAGTTTGTAGTCATTTATAGCTTTAGCTATTGCAGCAGCTCCACCTGCTAAGCTTCCTGTTGCTGACAACCCCGCAAAAATAGGTATTAACGGAAGTATACCACCAGTTTTTGGTACAGGTATTATGCGCGGATGTTTTATAACAGAATTTGTAACAAAGTTCTTCGCAGCTGCCATTGCTAAATTAATTGCGGTTTTTTCACATTGAGGTTTGATTTTTTGTAAGTATTTTTTAGTATGGGAAACCACATGTTGAAACATTTTTTTTTTCAAACCTGAGCTTTGTCTCTTTTTATCGATATGTTTTTTGCCTTTAAACCAGCTCCAATGCTAGCCTTAGCTAACATAGTATTTTTTACTAAGTTAGCTGCAGCTTTTTCACATAGAGATGCATCCGAGGCAGTAGCACGCTTTTTCGCCATTTTCATCAATTTAATATCTGCTTTCGCCGATCGCTTAAAAGACGAGAAGTATGATAAGCAATATCGTGTTCTCTGCAATGTTCATCCAATTGGTTAATACCCTTATCTCCTCTGCTAAGTCTTTGAATTAATTTGGTTCCAGGACCCCCAATAATTATATCCAGGTAAATGAAGTTCAAACGGTAAGTGATTAATTAACCAATTTAGAAGACTGCATTCACTCATACTATGAAGGATACTAAATAAAATAAAGATGGATTTACTTTAAGTACTTTATTCATTTTTAACATTACAAAAATATCACTCATTAAAACTCATTTGAAAGCTATCATAAAATATTAGAATTATGTATCCAGCTGTTTTCACTTGATGGTAGTCCTAACCATTTTACAAAAACTTTATTTCGATTTCTTTTCAAATTCTTCTCAACTAAATATATATTTGGATGTTTACATTATTTTTATTGACTTCTATAGGCTTTAATTCAATTGTTCTATGTTTGGTACGATTATATATTTGGATTAACTTATTAAGAGTACCATCTACCCATTTATAATTTCCTTTAAAACTAAATTCTTTATACATTTTTGTTTTCAAAGTTCTGATAAACCTTTCTGCGATTGAAGCCTTTTTTGAAGAGTAGGTAGAATAATGATTTATTGCATAGGTATTCATTAATTTTTGAAAACTTTTATTATAAACTTCTGTTCCAAAATCAGTTTGTAGGTTTTTAGGAATACGACCATTTTCAACCGACTTCAAAAAGGAGGAGGTTCTCAATTCGCCTGTATTTTTTTTTTGTTTTTTTTTTTTTTTTTTTTTTTATGTTTGTTACCTCAGAACTCCATCATTTATTGACCGATTTGGACAATTTTTGTTTTGTTTGAAAGGGTATACTTCCAGATTGGTCCCATTTAAATTTCAAAATAAAATACCACCCCTAAGGGTGGAAAAACAACTAATGATGAATTTAACCTACTTCTAATTGTCATATTGACTTGAAACTTTGCAAGTATTTCTATTTCCGTTGATAGTACAGTGGTTCGGTGTTGTTGACCTAATCTGATGGCAAGGCCAGAAGGTGGATAGATGGAACTCTTCAACGGCTAATAGTAGATACTTTGAGTTTGGGCTTATTTTGTTTGATTTTACAAGCCTAACACGTTAGAATTCTTACTTTGCTACTACTGTCTACACTAAAAAGGGAAAAATAAAAACTTTTTAACAAAAAAATAAAAACCGACTTCAAACAAAAGCACTAAAAAGTAAAAAATAACTGATTGGTAGTTTTCATTTACTATACATACCTAATCAAATATTTTCGAAGTCGGTGTGCTTTGGCTAAGTAATTAAAACCTACCTATTAAATACATAGTTAATCAAATATTTTCGAAATCGGTGCCAGCCCATACAAAGCAAAGCACACCGACTTCGAAAATATTTGATTAGGTATGTATAGTAAATGAAAACTACCAATCAGTTATTTTTTACTTTTTAGTGCTTTTGTTTGAAGTTGGTTTTTATTTTTTTGTTAAAAAGTTTTTTGCAAAATTTTTTTAAAAGCATCACAAACCTCATTTTTTCTTTTAGATTTAAGTGGACACGCCCAAGCAAATTTTGAAAATGTATCAATTACAACCATAATATATTTGAAACCTTGATTTTCATTGCACATTTTTTGCATATCGATCAAATCAGCTTGCCATAGGTCATCGATATCTTTAGTAACAACACATCTCCGTGGAAAATTTTTTCTTGCGTTTCTATGTATTTCGTTTACTATGTCTCTTTTGCTCATTTTGAGAATATTTCAACTCAATTTTCGTTTCCAAATTTCTTATTTTATTGTTTATTTCAGTAATGAATTCTTCATTTCTGTTCTTAAAATTTTTTAAAAATTCTGATATAAACTTATCAACGTATTCTTTCGTAGCGCTATCGGTGGCATCTACTGGATTTTTTAGATGTTTGATTATTTTGTTTTGTGCATTGAAATTATCATCATCAGTGTATGTTAAAATACACTGCAAAGGAAGTAAATTAGTGGAAAATCTTTTTTTCTTAAAAATATGATGCCCAAATTTATCTACATTCATGTTGAAGCTGTTACTTTATACTGATTTACATATATAAGATATTTTTCTTTTTATTCCTTGATTATACCTGCTTCCTTCAATTCTTCAATAATAGAAATTATTTCATTATCATGGCTGGTGTTGCCTGCGTCTTTAGATGCGATTAGCAATTTTAGTCTTTCAATTAAGTCATTTGGATCATCCCAATAAATAAAATCAGTGTTACGAGCATATTTTTTTAAATTTGGTATACCAGAACCAAACTTTTGATTATTTTCTAGCTCAGTTTCATTAAATAAAGGTTTTATAATGTCACGATATTTTATACTTTTGTCACCTCTTATTTGTCCCTGCGGATTGTAATCTCATCTATGAGCACATGTATACAACATATCCTTATATATTAGCTGATCTTTGTCTGTGACTAATGTTAAATTAGGTTTTTTACAAAATAATAATTCTTTTAAACCGGATGACAGTTCATATTGCTTATTTTCAATATTTATCAAATTAGTTTTTTCATTATTGCTGGGATTAACTAGAGTGGATAATTTGACTTTTGAATTCCCCATGAATAAATCTCTACCTACGCTGCGTACGCCAAATGGTACATTTAAGCTGTCATAAATATCTGCAATTTCATTCTTTTTTAACGACCTCTCTAAAGCTTTATTTATCATAGTTGGACTTTTAATAATATCATCATTTTTAGAAGTTTCAGACACATTTGGTGGATCCATTTCATCTAAACTAGCTGAAGTTTTATATAAATTTTCATGATCTGAACTTGCATTTCCTACATATTTAGAAGCATCCTCTTTTTGCGATATTGTATTTTCAATATGTTTATCAATTTTAAGGAGTGAATGCAACGGCTCAACAACAGGTCTTAAAATTTAGTTTACTGATAAATTAGTCAGTTTTTCATCTTTTTCATATTTTTAATTTTCTTTTTTATCGAACAGACTGATTCAATCAAACGTGATTTTATGTCTTTTTCCATTTCACTATATTTAAAATTAAACGACTACTGTTTACAAATAAAAAAATGATACTAATCATGTTAAATTCAAGAAACATATTTATAGCTATTTAAAATTGAAAAAGACATCAAATCCTTTTCTGTATCTTCCTTTGTCTACAGCACAATCCTTATTAATGATTACAAAACTAAACGGTTCTTTCCATACTTTTGAACAAAGATTTTTGAATTCAATCCAAGTTAAATCAGTATTTACGTGTTCGTCATATATGTGTTTTAGATTTATATCGTCTTGCTTGAATATTATCAAAAAGTTAGTGTTATCTCGCACTAGCTGTTTTGGAATCTTTGAATATGTTTGAGACAAATAAAAGCAGTCTACTTGTTTATGTCTCCCCATTGCAAAAAAAATTACGAATATTGCTTTGTTTATCACAAACTACATCATCAAAAATCATAATAGAATTATTCAAAACATCATTAGGATCTATAACTTCCTTTTCATTATTAAAAATAAAAAACTTTATTTCAGGAATCATTTTCATAACTTCATTTAAAAATTGATACTTCGGTTGAAATGCCGTTTTAGAATATAAGTACAAATTTTTAAATTTCAAACCATTTTCATGAAGCAGTAAGCTTATCATCACATTAGTTTTACCACAGTTAGACGGTCCGCATATTAAGCAGCGTATTGAATTAGGTAGTAGTATGCTATGTTTAACGAAATCCTTGTTTTCTAAAATCTGTACATTGTATATTTCTATTGAAAGTGGTTGCTTTATTAGCTTCATGGTATTGACTGATTACTTTTAAATAAAAATAGTCTTTTATATTTTATGATGTAATAAAAAGTAATTCATCTTTAAATTTCACTAATAATAATTTTAAATTTAAATTTATCAAAGCTTTTACGCATCAGCTGGGTATAATAAAAATAAAACAATATTCATATAGAATTTTATAATCTTTATTAATTTCTACATTAACTTCTCAAACTCCTGTTTACATATAGTTCAAATAATATGTACCAATTATAATTTAACTATTTTACTTATTATTGTAAATAAGTGACAATCAGTATAATATGTTATCCCAATGCCCCCAAGGTAAAGTTTGTATATTGTCTGTTAAAATCTGTCTTTTGTCATCACTTCGATCAAGTACAGTTTTATAAACTTCTTGAGTATACAAAACATGTTTAAGTGACCGAATAACATTCATTTTTTGCTTGTAGCGTTTATCAGTCATCAAAGCTTTCTTGAATTTAGTCGTAGTAATTTTCTTTGTAATAGGTCTAGAAATACCTTTTGCTTTTTTTATTTGAGTATTAATACTGTTTATACAATACAATTTTGCTCTCAAACCAATGAATTCAGTAAGCACGTCACCACCTAATTCGTCTTTAAATAATCCAGGAATTTTGTTATTCATTTTAGAAATGCCATATATATTATTATTTGGAAAGTTACTTGTATCAAAATTTAAAGAATTTTCTTTTATGTCCGCATATATATCGTCTGTTTCTATCAAATAAAGTAAGCTATCAGTATCTGTATAGCAAAGTTTCGCACAGTCGTGATACTTCTCTTTAATATAGCCATAATGAAATTGGTATAAATGTTGCTTGGCGTATTCCAAAACAGTAAATCCAATGTAAATGGGTCTATCTAACAGAACTTTTTCATATTCCAATTGAATCGCAACAAAGTTTTCATCGAAGATTGATATGCTTTTAAAATTAGGTTTTGTCAATAATTTTGCGGCACCAATGCGTTTGTTAGATACGTTATTATTATCTTCCCAATGTGATACTAATCTTACATCAACTTGTTTTCTTCTGTTTTCAATTGTTTTCTCAAAAATTGAATTATTTAGTAATTTAAACAAATCTTTCTGAAAATTTGATTTAGATGCTTGACGTAGGCGAGTATTTAAATCAATGTAATTCTTTACAAAAGGTTCGAAAACTTAGTACCCGATATATTTTTTTTAAGATCAAACCATGTTTTAAACATAATTTCAAATGAACGTAGTGAATAACGTATTTATTTTTATTATAAAGATTAGCAATTAATTTATATGTTTTACCACCTGGAGGTATTATTTTTTCTGGTGCAAATGGCAAATCACTATGAGCATTATGGAGGTGGTCTGGATAATCTAAGTCAACCTCTAAAATATAGCCATATTCCGACTCATCTGTTATACTTAATACATTAAAATTCGTTTTCTCATCTTCAGATAGTAAACGGAACTCAGAAATAGGCAGCTTTTTCATCATAGCAAATCCATATAAATTATTGGCATCAAGATAAAGTAGGTATTTAGAAATTTCTGAGTTATCATAATTCGGTAGATACTTGTTATTAGCTTTAGCATATCGATGAGAACATTGCGATAACCCTCCACGAATACCTTTTTCTATTAACTGATATATTTCTAAATCACTTATTAAATCCAATCGAACGCCTGTATGCAGTAACATAGCATCCCAACTTAAGCTAGGAGATGATACATAATGCGCGGGATCTAATTTGTAATATTCCAAGCATGTATTTCTAAAGTTTTCAAAAATGTCACATAATAATAGGACATCTGTTTTTAAATATAAATCTGTGTATTCACCATTTGTGTTTATATTAAAATTATCCCATACTTTTTGTGCTCGTGCATATTCGTCATAAGTTATATGTTTCATGGTTAAATTATTATAAAAACATTCTTTTGGTGGCAAAGATTTTTCTTCATATTTACACCAAGAATCTACGTAATCATAAGGAAATATACCTTTCTCTTTTAACAAGTTAAAGTCAATATGATTTCTGAATTCTTCTGAGAGATGAATGTGTTCATTTTCAGATAAATTTTTACTTAATTCATTCAAACTAGAACTTAAAAACTGAAAGGAATCTATAAATATAATTTGAACGTTGCGAGAAGTGTGCTCGTTATAAATTATTTTACTTATTGTTAAATACTTTTCTTTTGTTTTAGGTATAACTTTTATGTCTCCCACATGGTGTGCTAATTCTTTGATAAAAAGATGGCTGTCATAACCACATAAATTATGAAATACGACTGGTATAAAAGAATATTCTCTTAACATGAGATTGCAGTGAGAATGTGCTGGACCCCGATATTCAGAAGTAATATGATCGTGGTCAGCAACTTTATCTCCCAGCAAAGGTTCATTACAGATGTGACAAGTTGTAGCATTTAAATAAGCATTTCTTTGTTTATCGGTTAGTGGATTCATTGGTTTATTAACAGATAATAGCTTATCAATATCTTTAACATCTTCAATTAAACGTTCTATAAAGATTTTAACACAATCCGGACCTCTATATGATACATATTTATTTAACTTAGAATCATGAGAGCAACAAATATAGTAACCAAAACAAGATGGCTCGTGTAACTGTAAATTAACCGTATTACATGTTTGTTCATTTTTATTACATTTCAACAATAAACTTTCAAAATCTGCATATATTATAAAATTTATTTTTATTTTTCGCTCATATCTTTTAAACTGTAATATGCTATTTTCTTTCGGCAATATGGTTAATACTTTAGAACATTGGTGTGACATAAATTTCTTTTTCGACGAGAAATGTTGAAGACATGAATCACAGAAATGTAATTTGCCATTATGTTTTGAAATCTGTGGTCGCACAAGACGTGACAAATCTGTTATTAAGCAATAGTGACCCTTATTATATTTCTCAATGTATAATATATTGACATGGTGTACTTTTCTTGAATTACATATATAAAGCGGGCCAGTTACTTGGTTACAATTATCGAGGCCATAAATGTTGAAACTTATATTAGAATTTTGCTTTTCAAAAGTTTTGAGATCGTGTATAGTAGGTGGAAAAGACATACCATCTATTTTGAACACATTACTATAATGAGGATAAGATCTAGTTCTACATACGTTATTTTTTGCTGGATATAATGCTGCAACTATACTCCATAAAAAACAGTGATCGTCTTCATTTTTAATATTAATACAACTCTTAGTATTTTTAATAGTCGCGGGGAGTTCTATATAACTACTTCCCTTCATAGGCGAGTATTTATTCACGTTTATTTCTAAATGACTAATTGTTCCAAAAGTCCAACCAGACTTGCAATGTTCGAATTCAGCCATTTTCATTTTCATAGAGTCTATTACTAAAGAAAACATTTCTTTCAGATCAGTATTTCGACATAGAATTTGAAATTTTGAATTAAATGACTTGAGTTGTTGTTGATCAGAACTTGGTAAATAAAATAGAGCAAAGAGTTCAAAATTAACTTTCACACATGTATGTTCAGTAATTGAGAGCTCAATGACCTTTAATATATCTTTTTCATTATCTTTAAGAAATGACTCGGGAGTAAAGTACTTTTCTATATTCTCAGGCTGTAATCTATATGTTATAATTCGATTTTTAAATGCAGAAGCAATGACTTTTATATTATCAAATTTTGTATTCAACAAGCAATTTGACTTATGTATATTACTTCTCAAATGGTAATTATATTTATTTCTTAATGTATATAAATTACAGTATTTACAAAACTTAATGTCTTTGTCTTTTTCTTTATTACTGGTGTCGACAACTGCGAACAAGAAATAAAATACGAATATATAGAAAATACGAAACTTGAAATATTCATTTATTATAAAATAGTAAGTTTTAAAACGTAAATGAGTATAATATGACAAGATTAGTAGGATAGGTAAATGTACTTTATTAATATTAATACATTATATTAATAAAGTAAAACGTTAAATATATATTATTTACAATAAATGTGAATTTATGAAATTTGGCGAACATTCCTTGAACTCCTTTCGGACTTCGCTTAAATATGCTGATAAATGTCGCCAGGACTCGGTATCAACATTTGTTCTATTTTTAAGAGCAACTATTGCATAGCGCCATCTATTCATCGGAGATACGCGCTCGATTTCTTCGCATTTATATATTTTTATTTCGACAAAATGACTGCCAGGCTTATCAAACTTTATTTGTCGTGAAAAGCCGTTTGTTACCCGTTTTCAACCGACTTCAAAAAGGAGGAGGTTCTCAATTCGACTGTATGTTTTTTTTTTTTTTTTTTTTTTTTTTTTTTTTTTATGTTTGTTACCTCAGAACTCCGTCATTTATTAACCGATTTGGACAATTTTGGTTTTGTTTGAAAGGGTATACTTCCAGATTGGTCCCATTTAAATTTCAAAAAAAAATACCACCCCTAAGGGTGGAAAAACAACTAATGATGAATTTAACCTACTTCTAATTGTCATATTGACTTGAAACTTTGCAAGTATTTCTATTTCCGTTGATAGTACAGTGGTTCAGTGTTGTTGACCTGATCTGATGGCAAGGCCAGAAGGTGGATAGGTGGAACTCTTCAACGGCTAATAGTAGATACTTTGAGTTTGGGCTTATTTTGTTTGATTTGACAAGCCTAACACGTTAGAATCCTTACTTTGCGACTACTGTCTACACTAAAAAGGGGAAAAATAAAAACTTTTTAACAAAAAAATAAAAACCGACTTCAAACAAAAGCACTAAAAAGTAAAAAATAACTGATTGGTAGTTCTCATTTACTATACATACCTAATCAAATATTTTCGAAGTCGGTGTGCTTTGGCTAAGTAATTATCTTAGGTACGAGATGTAACGGGGATGACCACGGGCTATCGGACCTTCTAGCAATACCTGTTCTTACCATATCCTCAAATTACCTGACGGCGATGCGAAGTCGATCCGGTGCTAACCGACGAGGACGACTATGTACAGGGGGTCCTGAAGTCGTGCGTATGTAGTGAAGAGTGTTGTGCTTAATCACCCGTGAAGACAGGTCTCCAGCTGGGCGAGTGAGATCCGGAAACCGTGATAGCAGGTCATGGAATGGTAAGGTACCTGTAATAGATTTTATTTGGCACAAAACATTTGATGCGGATTTAGCAAAAGCACTTAATGACGTAACATTGTCTATTAAGCGATGGTGTCTAGCATCCACAAGTAAATTATAGTGTGATAAAAAGTCTATGCCTATAATAGGTTTAGTGACGTCAGCTATGACAAAACGCCACGTAAAAGCCCGCCTGAGTCCAAAGTCTAAAGAAAGGTTCACCCAACCGAAAGTATTTATTGTGGACCCATTGGCGGCAAACAACTTATAGTCTGTCTCTATACACTTCCTATCTCGAATATACTTACGTGGATACACGCAAAGGTCCGAACCGGTATCTACTAAATATTGCACTTTACTCTTACTGTCTGTAATGAAAACGCGGCCACCAGCTACACTATCACAGTCACGCGTTGCCGCCTTCACTGACTGTTTGTCTCGTTTCCCGAATGAAACGAACACGGGGAACGGCACTTCGTTGACTGGTTGCCGAAAACGTCGATTAAAGTTAATACAGCTTTTTTTTAATGATACATACAGTTTTTGTTAAAGTTATAATTATTTCTAATTTCAGGTCAAGCAACCATGAAAACATTTTTCTATCAGAAGAGTCTTCCTCTGAAGAGAGGACCGAGCCGAAGGGGAAAGAGAAGAAAGCTGTGAGGAAAAACAAGCGAGGGCATAACTCTCATGGAAACGAGCCTTCAACTAGCGGGACGCTATAGTACGTGTTCGGTCCAGCGGAAAGAAATCAAGATCAGCCAAAGTCACCGCTCAAGATCTTTTCGGCGTAGACTCCGATGATGGTGAAATCAACGATGTAACATGTAAAAATACATCTCCTTTAGTATCTTATTTAACAAAACGGGTAACAAACGGCTTTTCACGACAAATAAAGTTTGATAAGCCTGGCAGTCATTTTGTCGAAATAAAAATATATAAATGCGAAGAAATCGAGCGCGTATCTCCGATGAATAGATGGCGCTATGCAATAGTTGCTCTTAAAAATAGAACAAATGTTGATACCGAGTCCTGGCGACATTTATCAGCATATTTTAAGCGAAGTCCGAAAGGAGTTCAAGGAATGTTCGCCAAATTTCATAAATTCACATTTATTGTAAATAATATATATTTAACGTTTTACTTTATTAATATAATGTATTAATATTAATAAAGTACATTTACCTATCCTACTAATCTTGTCATATTATACTCATTTACGTTTTAAAACTTACTATTTTATAATAAATGAATATTTCAAGTTTTCGTATTTTCTATATATTCGTATTTTATTTCTTGTTCGCAGTTGTCGACACCAGTAATAAAGAAAAAGACAAAGACATTAAGTTTTGTAAATACTGTAATTTATATACATTAAGAAATAAATATAATTACCATTTGAGAAGTAATATACATAAGTCAAATTGCTTGTTGAATACAAAATTTGATAATATAAAAGTCATTGCTTCTGCATTTAAAAATCGAATTATAACATATAGATTACAGCCTGAGAATATAGAAAAGTACTTTACTCCCGAGTCATTTCTTAAAGATAATGAAAAGATATATTAAAGGTCATTGAGCTCTCAATTACTGAACATACATGTGTGAAAGTTAATTTTGAACTCTTTGCTCTATTTTATTTACCAAGTTCTGATCAACAACAACTCAAGTCATTTAATTCAAAATTTCAAATTCTATGTCGAAATACTGATCTGAAAGAAATGTTTTCTTTAGTAATAGACTCTATGAAAATGAAAATGGCTGAATTCGAACATTGCAAGTCTGGTTGGACTTTTGGAACAATTAGTCATTTAGAAATAAACGTGAATAAATACTCGCCTATGAAGGGAAGTAGTTATATAGAACTCCCCGCGACTATTAAAAATACTAAGAGTTGTATTAATATTAAAAATGAAGACGATCACTGTTTTTTATGGAGTATAGTTGCAGCATTATATCCAGCAAAAAATAACGTATGTAGAACTAGATCTTATCCTCATTATAGTAATGTGTTCAAAATAGATGGTATGTCTTTTCCACCTACTATACACGATCTCAAAACTTTTGAAAAGCAAAATTCTAATATAAGTTTCAACATTTATGGCCTCGATAATTGTAACCAAGTAACTGGCCCGCTTTATATATGTAATTCAAGAAAAGTACACCATGTCAATATATTATACATTGAGAAATATAATAAGGGTCACTATTGCTTAATAACAGATTTGTCACGTCTTGTGCGACCACAGATTTCAAAACATAATGGCAAATTACATTTCTGTGATTCATGTCTTCAACATTTCTCGTCGAAAAGAAATTTATGTCACACCAATGTTCTAAAGTATTAACCATATTGCCGAAAGAAAATAGCATATTACAGTTTAAAAGATATGAGCGAAAAATAAAAATAAATTTTATAATATATGCAGATTTTGAAAGTTTATTGTTGAAATGTAATAAAAATGAACAAACATGTAATACGGTTAATTTACAGTTACACGAGCCATCTTGTTTTGGTTACTATATTTGTTGCTCTCATGATTCTAAGTTAAATAAATATGTATCATATAGAGGTCCGGATTGTGTTAAAATCTTTATAGAACGTTTAATTGAAGATGTTAAAGATATTGATAAGCTATTATCTGTTAATAAACCAATGAATCCACTAACCGATAAACAAAGAAATGCTTATTTAAATGCTACAACTTGTCACATCTGTAATGAACCTTTGCTGGGAGATAAAGTTGCTGACCACGATCATATTACTTCTGAATATCGGGGTCCAGCACATTCTCACTGCAATCTCATGTTAAGAGAATATTCTTTTATACCAGTCGTATTTCATAATTTATGTGGTTATGACAGCCATCTTTTTATCAAAGAATTAGCACACCATGTGGGAGACATAAAAGTTATACCTAAAACAAAAGAAAAGTATTTAACAATAAGTAAAATAATTTATAACGAGCACACTTCTCGCAACGTTCAAATTATATTTATAGATTCCTTTCAGTTTTTAAGTTCTAGTTTGAATGAATTAAGTAAAAATTTTATCTGAAAATGAACACATTCATCTCTCAGAAGAATTCAGAAATCATATTGACTTTAACTTGTTAAAAGAGAAAGGTATATTTCCTTATGATTACGTAGATTCTTGGTGTAAATATGAAGAAAAATCTTTGCCACCAAAAGAATGTTTTTATAATAATTTAACCATGAAACATATAACTTATGACGAATATGCACGAGCACAAAAAGTATGGGATAATTTTAATATAAACACAAATGGTGAATACACAGATTTATATTTAAAAACAGATGTCCTATTATTATGTGACATTTTTGAAAACTTTAGAAATACATGCTTGGAATATTACAAATTAGATCCCGCGCATTATGTATCATCTCCTAGCTTAAGTTGGGATGCTATGTTACTGCATACAGGCGTTCGATTGGATTTAATAAGTGATTTAGAAATATATCAGTTAATAGAAAAAGGTATTCGTGGAGGGTTATCGCAATGTTCTCATCGATATGCTAAAGCTAATAACAAGTATCTACCGAATTATGATAACTCAGAAATTTCTAAATACCTACTTTATCTTGATGCCAATAATTTATATGGATTTGCTATGATGAAAAAGCTGCCTATTTCTGAGTTCCGTTTACTATCTGAAGATGAGAAAACGAATTTTAATGTATTAAGTATAACAGATGAGTCGGAATATGGCTATATTTTAGAGGTTGACTTAGATTATCCAGACCACCTCCATAATGCTCATAGTGATTTGCCATTTGCACCAGAAAAAATAATACCTCCAGGTGGTAAATAAAATAAAATAAAAATAAAAAAGCCTTTTTATTTCCTGCAAGAGTAACAAAAGTAAACAAACAATTAGTTGAAAAAAATAGTGCAGTAATAATATAATGTAAAAATAAATAAGTGTATATATTGTTTCTTTTTTTTTTTTTTTTTTTTTTTTTTTTTTTTTTTTTTTTTTTTTTTTTTTTTTTTTTAAGTTGTTATTATTTTTATTTATATATATATATATATATATATATATATATATATTAATATATATATATATATATATATATATTTATGAAGTAAATAATGCTTAATCCTAATGTTTTGTTTGATTATTACCTGCAAGAACCCTTCCGCAGGTGAAGGCCTCCTCCAAAGAGTACCATTTTTCTCTATCTTGGGCCATTTTCATCCAGCTTGGGCCAGCTACTTTGATAACATCATCCGCCCATCTCGTAAGCGGTCTTCCCCTGTAGCGTTTTCCACTTGGGCCTCTCCACCGTGTCACCCGTATGGTCCACCGCTCGTCTGACAGTCTCGCCACATGCCCCGCCCACTTCCATTTTAGATTTTGGGCATAGTTTAGAGCATCGGTAGCTTTAGATATGTTTCTTATTTCTGTGTGTCTTATTTTTTGAATTTTTCTAATTTTTAGCATGCTACGCTCTAGGCCCCGTTGACATGTGGTAATTTTTCTTTTTATTTTATCTGTATATTTCCAGGTCTGACAAGCATAAGTTAGGCACGGTAAAAGGCAGGTCGACATGGCTTTACTTTTTATTTTTACTGGCATATTGCTTTTAAAAATTTCCTTTAGGCTCCAGTACTTGTTCCAAGTAAGTTGAATACGCCTCTCAATTTCTGCATAGTTGCTCTCCTTGTCGAAGCCGATTTGTTTGCCTAAGTATATATATTTGTTCGTAAATCTCAGTTTTTCATTGTCGACAGATATTGTGTTTTCCGTGCTGTTTGTCATTACCATTGTTTTTGTAAAGTTCATCTCTAGTCCTACATCTTTACTAGCCACATTTAGTGATTGGATCATGTCTTGTAATTGTGAGCTTGATTCTGATAAAAGCACCAAGTCGTCAGCAAATCGGAGGTGGCTCAAGTATTTTCCGTCTATGCTTAGGCCGCTATTTTTCCAATCCAGCTTTCTTATTATCGACTCTAGGATGGCAATGAACAACTTTGGGGAGGTCGGGTCGCCTTGTCTCACTCCTCTTTCAATTGAAAAGCTTGGGCCGACTCTTTCCAATTTAACTCTGCCCTTGTTATTATTATAGATACTTTTTATTACCTGTATATACTCCTTCTCTACCCCTTGTTCTATTAGCGCTTTCCAGATACTTGAATGTGATACGGTATCGAAGGCTTTTTTGTAGTCAATGAAGGCGACATATAGAGCTCTCTGTTTTTCTTGATATTTTTCAATCAGTAATTCTAGAGTGTGGATATGGTCTATAGTCGAGAAACTCTTCCTAAATCCCGCTTGTTCTGTAGGTTGTTCCGCTTCCAATGTGATACTTATTCTTTGATTTATGAGGGAGGAGAATAATTTATATATACATGGCAATAAGCTTATTGGCCTATAATTTGCAACATCGCTTGGGTCACCCTTTTTATAGATTAGTATTATATCTGACTCTGACCATTGTGTCGGTGTTTCAAAGTTTTCCAAAATGCGATTGAAAAGGTTGGTTAACGGTAGAGCCAGTAGTGAATGGGCTGATTTTATAGCTTCGTTAGTAATGTTGTCTGCACCAGGGCTTTTATTTAGTTTTAATCTATTTATTACTTGGATAACTTCTGTTTCGACGAATGGTGTACATCTCGTAGCGTTTACGTCTATTCGATACGTGTTGTTATGGTCGATATTTTCATATTCTTTAGCGCTGTAAAGTTCTTTGTAAAATTCTGTTGCAATTCCTATAACATCTTTACGACTATTCAGAGTTTTTCCTTCTCTATTTAATCCGTCAATCCATGTCTTGTTTGTTCTTAACTCCTTAAAAGCTTTTTTCGAACTGCCTGACTGGAGTAGATGTTTCTCAGCAGTATCCGATCTGTACCTTGTATAGTCGCTATTTATACGCTTGCTTATAAGTTTGTATAACGCTGAGAGTTCATTTTTCATTGACCTAGTTTTGTTTTTCGTATTTTGAAGTATATGTCTTTTTTTCATAAGCGCTAGAGTGCTCTCTGATAAAATTTTATGTCTTTTGTTTGTATTTCTAATAGGTATTCGAGCGTCTTGGAGGCTTTGCGTGATAGCTTTTAGTATTGTATCGTAATAGGCTTGGACTGAAATATTTTCTTGAAGTTCTAGTAGGTTAGGTAGGTGAGCTGTGATGCACTCTTTGTATCTGCTTATTTCTTCTTCGTTCTTCAGTGTAGAGTTTTGATTATTTTTAAATCGAGTTCGGTTCTTTTTTATTTTTCCCATTGATATTGATGCTCTAACTGGTCTATGGTCTGAAGAGAAATTTAGGTTCAATACATCAATGTTTTGTATCATGCCTGGTTTATTTGACAAAATATAATCAATTTCGTTTTTATATTCTCCATTGGGTGAACGCCACGTCCATCTACGGTTTGGTTTTCTTTTGTAAAATGTATTTAAAATTGCTATTTTATTTTCGATTGCGAAGTCGATAAGTCTTTGCCCTCTTGAATTTCTTTCGCCATATCCGTATGATTTCATTATCAAATATTCATCCGCTCTAGGTTGGCCTATTTTTGCGTTAAAGTCGCCCATGATTACATACGTATTATGTGCAAGTTCCATAGCTTTATACAAATTTGCATAAAAGATTTCGATCTCTTCCTCCCTTGCTGCTTCTGTAGGCGCATACACTTGTATAAACGACATTTTATTGCCCTGTATATTTAGGTTAAGTAGTGCGACTCTATCAGAAATGCCGGTGAAGCTTTCTATGTTTTTCTTTTGATGTAAGTTTATTAAAAATCCGACTCCATATAGACCTTGTGTGAGTCCTGTGTGACAGAGTATACAATTTTCGTATTCTTCTATTTTTGTGCCCAGGCGTCGCGTTTCCGATAGTCCAATTATATCAAAGTTTATATTTTTTATTGCTTCTGTCAATTCTAGTAAGCGTCCATAAGAAGACAAGGTTCTGACGTTGTATGTTAGAGTATGGAGTTTATTAGATGTTTCAAATGTAGAGTTTGGTATTTTTAAGTTTGTTGAATTCTTTGGAGGGTTTTGGTCATAATCTTCCACGGTGACCAACCGGGTTGGAAGATGTTTATTGTTTCTTGTTTGAGTTTGTTTATTTATATAATCCATGCGGGAGGGGGGCCTTGATTGTTATAAGTTTTTGTCTCTGTTTTCAGTATCCTGTTTTGTTGTCGTATTGCTGGTATTTTTGTTAACTAGGAAGTTTATCATGCTCGGTTTCGGAACTCCTTCTGAGACACTGTTAGATCTTCGCGCAGCGGAGTGTGTTTTTAGAATTTTGTTCTTTTTATTGGTATGTGTCCTATCCTCGCCTTGTGGTTGGGAGCTATTTTCCGGTGAAACTTGGAGTAGCCTTTTGTTATTGGGTTTTATTACGACTAGTTTATCATATTTTATTTTCACTATATTACCCTTCTCTTTCTCTAATTTCACTTGCTCTTGCAGATCTCTCCTCTTCTCTAATACTTGTTGAGGGTAGTCTTCCTTCAAATAATATTGAGTGTCTTTAAGAACTCCTTTCTGCTTGAAAATGTTTATCTTCGTGCTGAGAGTTGTGAAAGTTACAATTATTGGACGAGGTCTGTCTCCTCTTTTCCCTATTCTTTTTATCTCTTGTATATCCCTAGGTTCTACCTTAATAGTGAAGCGTTCATTTATAAAGTTAGTTATATTGTTTTGTAAGTCATCATATGAAGTTTCCTTCTCTTCGATTCCAAAAAAAACAATATTCCTTTGTCTCGCCTGTTTTTCCAAAAAGTAGATTCTTTTTTCTTGGTTTTCTACTTTTTCTTTCAATTTTTCATGACTTTCTTCCCATTTGAAAAATCTTTCATCTAACATTTTGTTGATATTCTGTGTAACCTGTTTTGCTACATTTTCTCCACTTTTCCGAATTTCCATTTTTTGGTCATCTAGTTCTTTTTGTATATTTTTAAGAGCGCTCATAATTTCTTCCATGATTTAATACAGTTGTGTATTGCTTGTTTTAGTAGTAAACGCCCTCTTGTGGTCTGTCTTTGAACTATCTAGTCTGTTTAGTTATCGATGAACGTGCGATTGGATCTTGATAAATGTAGTTGTTGTGCTATGGTGTGAACTAGTATGCGCGTCTTACAACAGATGGAGTTGTACGTATGCTTTATGCGTTGACGTCTGGTGAGTTATTTGAATTGCAATTCAAAAATCTATTTGAGGGTATTTTTCGTATTCAATCGCACAAACAATATGATTGCTTATTTTATATATGTAAAGTTTACACTTTATTGTTTATTTACACTTTTACTCTGTGCTAAATAAGTCACGATTGATGGAAAGTCTTCGAGAAAAAAGAACGGCAGTAATGACACAGTCTTCAGTTTTTGTTATTTATTTTAATTCACTGTTCACTATTGTCCTTGTCTTCAATATATAGTATTCTTCACACTATTTTTTGACACTATACACTTTCACACGCTCCAAATTTAGCTTATTAATTCCTTAAAACTCATATAATTACAGAGCTAATGTTTATAGTGGCAAGGTGGCGCCCTCCTTCACCTCCAGGTGGTAAAACATATAAATTAATTGCTAATCTTTATAATAAAAATAAATACGTTATTCACTACGTTCATTTGAAATTATGTTTAAAACATGGTTTGATCTTAAAAAAAATATATCGGGTACTAAGTTTTCGAACCTTTTGTAAAGAATTACATTGATTTAAATACTCGCCTACGTCAAGCATCTAAATCAAATTTTCAGAAAGATTTGTTTAAATTACTAAATAATTCAATTTTTGAGAAAACAATTGAAAACAGAAGAAAACAAGTTGATGTAAGATTAGTATCACATTGGGAAGATAATAATAACGTATCTAACAAACGCATTGGTGCCGCAAAATTATTGACAAAACCTAATTTTAAAAGCATATCAATCTTCGATGAAAACTTTGTTGCGATTCAATTGGAATATGAAAAAGTTCTGTTAGATAGACCCATTTACATTGGATTTACTGTTTTGGAATACGCCAAGCAACATTTATACCAATTTCATTATGGCTATATTAAAGAGAAGTATCACGACTGTGCGAAACTTTGCTATACAGATACTGATAGCTTACTTTATTTGATAGAAACAGACGATATATATGCGGACATAAAAGAAAATTCTTTAAATTTTGATACAAGTAACTTTCCAAATAATAATATATATGGCATTTCTAAAATGAATAACAAAATTCCTGGATTATTTAAAGACGAATTAGGTGGTGACGTGCTTACTGAATTCATTGGTTTGAGAGCAAAATTGTATTGTATAAACAGTATTAATACTCAAATAAAAAAAGCAAAAGGTATTTCTAGACCTATTACAAAGAAAATTACTACGACTAAATTCAAGAAAGCTTTGATGACTGATAAACGCTACAAGCAAAAAATGAATGTTATTCGGTCACTTAAACATGTTTTGTATACTCAAGAAGTTTATAAAACTGTACTTGATCGAAGTGATGACAAAAGACAGATTTTAACAGACAATATACAAACTTTACCTTGGGGGCATTGGGATAACATATTATACTGATTGTCACTTATTTACAATAATAAGTAAAATAGTTAAATTATAATTGGTACATATTATTTGAACTATATGTAAACAGGAGTTTGAGAAGTTAATGTAGAAATTAATAAAGATTATAAAATTCTATATGAATATTGTTTTATTTTTATTATACCCAGCTGATGCGTAAAAGCTTTGATAAATTTAAATTTAAAATTATTATTAGTGAAATTTAAAGATGAATTACTTTTTATTACATCATAAAATATAAAAGACTATTTTTATTTAAAAGTAATCAGTCAATACCATGAAGCTAATAAAGCAACCACTTTCAATAGAAATATACAATGTACAGATTTTAGAAAACAAGGATTTCGTTAAACATAGCATACTACTACCTAATTCAATACGCTGCTTAATATGCGGACCGTCTAACTGTGGTAAAACTAATGTGATGATAAGCTTACTGCTTCATGAAAATGGTTTGAAATTTAAAAATTTGTACTTATATTCTAAAACGGCATTTCAACCGAAGTATCAATTTTTAAATGAAGTTATGAAAATGATTCCTGAAATAAAGTTTTTATTTTTAATAATGAAAAGGAAGTTATAGATCCTAATGATGTTTTGAATAATTCTATTATGATTTTTGATGATGTAGTTTGTGATAAACAAAGCAATATTCGTAATTTTTTTGCAATGGGGAGACATAAACAAGTAGACTGCTTTTATTTGTCTCAAACATATTCAAAGATTCCAAAACAGCTAGTGCGAGATAACACTAACTTTTTGATAATATTCAAGCAAGACGATATAAATCTAAAACACATATATGACGAACACGTAAATACTGATTTAACTTGGATTGAATTCAAAAATCTTTGTTCAAAAGTATGGAAAGAACCGTTTAGTTTTGTAATCATTAATAAGGATTGTGCTGTAGACAAAGGAAGATACAGAAAAGGATTTGATGTCTTTTTCAATTTTAAATAGCTATAAATATGTTTCTTGAATTTAACATGATTAGTATCATTTTTTTATTTGTAAACAGTAGTCGTTTAATTTTAAATATAGTGAAATGGAAAAAGACATAAAATCACGTTTGATTGAATCAGTCTGTTCGATAAAAAAGAAAATTAAAAATATGAAAAAGATGAAAAACTGACTAATTTATCAGTAAACTAAATTTTAAGACCTGTTGTTGAGCCGTTGCATTCACTCCTTAAAATTGATAAACATATTGAAAATACAATATCGCAAAAAGAGGATGCTTCTAAATATGTAGGAAATGCAAGTTCAGATCATGAAAATTTATATAAAACTTCAGCTAGTTTAGATGAAATGGATCCACCAAATGTGTCTGAAACTTCTAAAAATGATGATATTATTAAAAGTCCAACTATGATAAATAAAGCTTTAGAGAGGTCGTTAAAAAAGAATGAAATTGCAGATATTTATGACAGCTTAAATGTACCATTTGGCGTACGCAGCGTAGGTAGAGATTTATTCATGGGGAATTCAAAAGTCAAATTATCCACTCTAGTTAATCCCAGCAATAATGAAAAAACTAATTTGATAAATATTGAAAATAAGCAATATGAACTGTCATCCGGTTTAAAAGAATTATTATTTTGTAAAAAACCTAATTTAACATTAGTCACAGACAAAGATCAGCTAATATATAAGGATATGTTGTATACATGTGCTCATAGATGAGATTACAATCCGCAGGGACAAATAAGAGGTGACAAAAGTATAAAATATCGTGACATTATAAAACCTTTATTTAATGAAACTGAGCTAGAAAATAATCAAAAGTTTGGTTCTGGTATACCAAATTTAAAAAAATATGCTCGTAACACTGATTTTATTTATTGGGATGATCCAAATGACTTAATTGAAAGACTAAAATTGCTAATCGCATCTAAAGACGCAGGCAACACCAGCCATGATAATGAAATAATTTCTATTATTGAAGAATTGAAGGAAGCAGGTATAATCAAGGAATAAAAAGAAAAATGTCTTATATATGTAAATCAGTATAAAGTAACAGCTTCAACATGAATGTAGATAAATTTGGGCATCATATTTTTAAGAAAAAAAGATTTTCCACTAATTTACTTCCTTTGCAGTGTATTTTAACATACACTGATGATGATAATTTCAATGCACAAAACAAAATAATCAAACATCTAAAAAATCCAGTAGATGCCACCGATAGCGCTACGAAAGAATACGTTGATAAGTTTATATCAGAATTTTTAAAAAATTTTAAGAACAGAAATGAAGAATTCATTACTGAAATAAACAATAAAATAAGAAATTTGGAAACGAAAATTGAGTTGAAATATTCTCAAAATGAGCAAAAGAGACATAGTAAACGAAATACATAGAAACGCAAGAAAAAATTTTCCACGGAGATGTGTTGTTACTAAAGATATCGATGACCTATGGCAAGCTGATTTGATCGATATGCAAAAAATGTGCAATGAAAATCAAGGTTTCAAATATATTATGGTTGTAATTGATACATTTTCAAATTTGCTTGGGCGTGTCCACTTAAATCTAAAAGAAAAAATGAGGTTTGTGATGCTTTTAAAAAAATTTTGCAAAAAACTTTTTAACAAAAAAATAAAAACCAACTTCAAACAAAAGCACTAAAAAGTAAAAAATAACTGATTGGTAGTTTTCATTTACTATACATACCTAATCAAATATTTTCGAAGTCGGTGTGCTTTGCTTTGTATGGGCTGGCACCGATTTCGAAAATATTTGATTAACTATGTATTTAATAGGTAGGTTTTAATTACTTAGCCAAAGCACACCGACTTCGAAAATATTTGATTAGGTATGTATAGTAAATGAAAACTACCAATCAGTTATTTTTTACTTTTTAGTGCTTTTGTTTGAAGTCGGTTTTTATTTTTTTGTTAAAAAGTTTTTATGTTAAATAAGATACTAAAGGAGATGTATTTTTACATGTTACATCGTTGATTTCACCATCATCGGAGTCTACGCCGAAAAGATCTTGAGCGGTGACTTTGGCTGATCTTGATTTCTTTCCGCTGGACCGAACACGTACTATAGCGTCCCCGCTAGTTGAAGGCTCGTTTCCATGAGAGTTATGCCCTCGCTTGTTTTTCCTCACAGCTTTCTTCTCTTTCCCCTTCGGCTCGGTCCTCTCTTCAGAGGAAGACTCTTCTGATAGAAAAATGTTTTCATGGTTGCTTGACCTGAAATTAGAAATAATTATAACTTTAACAAAAACTGTATGTATCATTAAAAAAAAGCTGTATTAACTTTAATCGACGTTTCGGCAACCAGTCAACGAAGTGCCGTTCCCCGTGTTCGTTTCATTCGGGAAACGAGACAAACAGTCAGTGAAGGCGGCAACGCGTGACTGTGATAGTGTAGCTGGTGGCCGCGTTTTCATTACAGACAGTAAGAGTAAAGTGCAATATTTAGTAGATACCGGTTCGGACCTTTGCGTGTATCCACGTAAGTATATTCGAGATAGGAAGTGTATAGAGACAGACTATAAGTTGTTTGCCGCCAATGGGTCCACAATAAATACTTTCGGTTGGGTGAACCTTTCTTTAGACTTTGGACTCAGGCGGGCTTTTACGTGGCGTTTTGTCATAGCTGACGTCACTAAACCTATTATAGGCATAGACTTTTTATCACACTATAATTTACTTGTGGATGCTAGACACCATCGCTTAATAGACAATGTTACGTCATTAAGTGCTTTTGCTAAATCCGCATCAAATGTTTTGTGCCAAATAAAATCTATTACAGGTACCTTACCATTCCATGACCTGCTATCACGGTTTCCGGATCTCACTCGCCCAGCTGGAGACCTGTCCTTCACGGGTGATTAAGCACAACACTCTTCACTACATACGCACGACTTCAGGACCCCCTGTACATAGTCGTCCTCGTCGGTTAGCACCGGATCGACTTCGCATCGCCGTCAGGTAATTTGAGGATATGGTAAGAACAGGTATTGCTAGAAGGTCCGATAGCCCGTGGTCATCCCCGTTACATCTCGTACCTAAGATAATTACTTAGCCAAAGCACACCGACTTCGAAAATATTTGATTAGGTATGTATAGTAAATGAGAACTACCAATCAGTTATTTTTTACTTTTTAGTGCTTTTGTTTGAAGTCGGTTTTTATTTTTTTGTTAAAAAGTTTTTATTTTTCCCCTTTTTAGTGTAGACAGTAGTCGCAAAGTAAGGATTCTAACGTGTTAGGCTTGTCAAATCAAACAAAATAAGCCCAAACTCAAAGTATCTACTATTAGCCGTTGAAGAGTTCCACCTATCCACCTTCTGGCCTTGCCATCAGATCAGGTCAACAACACTGAACCACTGTACTATCAACGGAAATAGAAATACTTGCAAAGTTTCAAGTCAATATGACAATTAGAAGTAGGTTAAATTCATCATTAGTTGTTTTTCCACCCTTAGGGGTGGTATTTTTTTTTGAAATTTAAATGGGACCAATCTGGAAGTATACCCTTTCAAACAAAACCAAAATTGTCCAAATCGGTTAATAAATGACGGAGTTCTGAGGTAACAAACATAAAAAAAAAAAAAAAAAAAAAAAAAAAACATACAGTCGAATTGAGAACCTCCTCCTTTTTGAAGTCGGTTGAAAAACAATGAGTGGCGACCATGCGGCGACTACCGTGCACTCAACGCACGCACTATACCTGACCGATACCCGGTTCGCCATATCGCTGATTTTGCTCATAATTTATCTGGCTGTACAATTTTTAGTAAAATAGATTTAATCCGGGCTTATAATCAAATCCCTGTAAATCCAGCTGATGTACCCAAGACTGCCATTACGACTCCGTTCGGAATGTTTGAGTTTCCATTCATGAGCTTCGGTCTACGCAACGCAGCTCAAACATTCCAGCGCTTCATGGACGAAATACTTAGAGATTTAGAGTTCTGCAACCCTTATATTGATGATATCCTTGTGGCTTCCCAGGACGAGACGCAACACCGAATTCACCTGGAACAAATTTTCCAGCGCCTACAGGACCACGGTATCGTCATCAATGCGTCGAAGTGCGTATTCGGAGAGCCACAAGTGGAATTCCTGGGTTACATCGTATCAGCAGCAGGTACCAGACCACTCCCACAAACGGTTGAAGCTATACAGAACTTTCCTCAGCCGAAAACCATCAGGGAACTTCGAAGGTTCCTAGATATAACAAATTTTTATCGTCGTTTTGTTCCAAGCGCAGCAAAAATCCAGGCTCCATTGCATCAACTCTTATCTGGTAAAGCTGTCAAATCTAGTACTACTATCACTTGGTCGACCGAGCTTCAGAAGGCTTTCGACGCGTGCAAGGCAAGTCTAGCTCAAGCCACTCTATTAGCACATCCGCATCCGACAGCTGAGTTAACGCTGTGGACGGACGCTTCAGACAACGCGATTGGTGCTGTATTACAACAGATGATAGACTCCGAGTGGCAGCCTCTTGCGTTCTTCTCTAAAAGGCTTAATACCGCACAACAAAAATATAGTCCGTTTGACAGAGAGCTATTAGCAATTTACGAAGGTGTAAAACATTTTCGTCATATGGTTGAAGGTAAGGATTTCACCATATATACCGACCACAAGCCTATTGTTTCGGCCTTTAGAAAAGCCTCAGAAAATTGTTCACCGCGTCAATTTAGATACTTTGATTTCGTGTCTCAGTTCACGACAAATATTAAGCACGTCGCAGGTGAAGACAACGTAGTCGCTGACGCCCTCTCACGCACCGATGAAATTTCTACCGCCATAGACTTAGATGCACTGGCCTTGTCGCAGTTGACAGACGACGAGCTACGGAAAGTATTACATAACAATAATTCTCCGCTGCACCTCCAGGAGATAGACCTCTCTGGCTCTGGTAAGAAGCTGTACTGTGATTTTTCCTGCTCAACGCCGAGACTTTACCTGACTCCAGAGTTCCGTCGACAAGCGTTCGACTGCATTCACGGCTTGAGTCACCCCGGTATCAAGGCAACAACCAGATTAGTTACACAAAAGTACGTGTGGCCTAATATAAAGAAGGATTGCGCTGTGTGGACTCGCACCTGTCTTTCATGCCAGCGCTCGAAAGTTTCAAGACATACTCGATCCCCTGTACATACTTTTGTTCCTCCATCGAACAGATTCAGTCATGTGCACATAGACCTCATCGGACCTTTGCCCGTGTCACAAGATTATAGATACTGTCTCACAGCCGTAGACAGATTTACACGTTGGCCAGAGGTAATACCGCTCCATGACATCAAAGCTGACACAGTGGCGAACGCTTTTGTCACTGGCTGGATATCACGTTTTGGCTGTCCGGAGAAGATCACAACAGATCGAGGTAAACAGTTCGAGGCATTTTTATTTAAGGAACTTTCACGGATAATAGGTGTAAACCATTTAAAGACCACAGCGTACCACCCGGCTGCAAATGGAATGGTTGAGAGATTCCACCGCCAACTCAAGGCAGCGATCATGTGCCACGCCAAAGACGATTGGGTCGAAGTGCTTCCATTAGTACTCCTCGGAATACGTTCAGCTTGGAAAGAAGACATTAACTCATCGTCAGCCGAGCTCGTCTACGGAGAAACCCTACGTTTACCTGGTGCATTTTTCGATCTCGATAGCTCTCCCGTAGAAGTAACGGACTACACCGATTTTCTTTCCCGGTTGAGGCATAACATACGGAAGTTGAAGCCCACACAAGTAGTTCACCATGGAACAGCACCCGTGTTCATCAGCAAGGATCTAAAATCTGCGCCACAGGTCTTCTTACGGCAAGATTTTATTCGAAAGCCTTTGCAAGCACCTTACGCTGGACCCTTTATCGTCATCGAACGTGGAGACAAGTCCTTCAAGATAGATATTCGAGGGAAACCTACCACCGTTTCAACTGACAGGTTGAAACCAGCGTATCTGCTTAGCGACCTAGCTCCGCCTGAGGATGAAGCCCAGAAAGTACCCGAGACATGCTCGTATAGGAATATCGAAGATCGTCGAACTCGATCAGGAAGACGAGTACGATTTACAGATTTTTTTCGACCTTAACGGTCTCCGGGGGGGCTGATGTAGCGGCAATTCAAACGCAATACCTCAGATCATGAGAGTCGGTAAAAATACCGTTATGCAGCCAACGCTGCACTCGGGCGCGCATCGCGTTTGATCGTGCGAGATCGTTTTTTCCCCGTCCGCCAGTCGTTTACCGATAGCTACGCCGGGAGGTCGCGCACGCGCTCGCTCTCTCTATTCTT
>CAMUPN010000030.1:47500-52156 GCA_947093115.1 Brenthis daphne | reverse complement strand
TTTTTTTTTTTTTTTTTTTTTTTTTTTTTTTTTTTTTTTTTTTTTGTTTTTTTTTTTTTTTTTTTTTTTTTGTTATCGCTGGGGAAACCCATCATGGGGACCCTACCGGCCGTCAATGGGTAGGGTACTGTGAGACTCCCTACTCACTAAAACCCACAGCGCGAACCCGTCGCCGCAGTGCAATGGGGTGCGTAGGATCGCTTGCGCATTCACTACAAACACCCCTGCGGACAGCCCGTACCCCCGCGGGCCTGCCTCGCCTAAACCGGAATGCCCTCGATTCACAGGGCATTCCGACCGCCCCCGATGACGTGCAGGGGAGTCAACGAGAGACCCCCCCGCAGTAGCTCCTCTAGGGTGGCGGGAGAAGATGGGCGTACCGACGCCTCCTCCTCCCCCAGCCCGACGGCGACGAAGAGGGTCTGCTAAGGCGTTAGCCTCGCGTTCCCTCTCCGCCGTCTCCTTTCAGTGAGATGACGGCCTCGCTGAAGGAGACCATCGCCGACCAGGACCTCTCGTCGCGTAGCATGGCCCCACCACGCTTCGTCAACGACAGGTCTCCACCCACTACCGCCATCAGGGCATGGCGCTGGGGAGCCCAAGCGGCGCATACCGCGAGGGTGTGGTGCGAGGTGTCCTCGGACGCACCACACTCGTGGCATGCGGGCAACGGTTCCCGACGCGCAACTTGACACAGATACTTACCAAAGCACCCGTGCCCGGTAAGCATCTGCGTCAACCTGAACCGTCAGGAACGCCGTGTTGGCCGCCTGACCCAGCGAGACAGGAACGGACGAACCGCCCCCACCGTCGCCGAGCCAGCCGCTGGAGTCCCCAGGTCCTTCCCACCAGCGCCGGATCAGTGCCTCGTCAGCTAGGGCGCCTGATCCGAGCGACTCCCTCCCGCGCTGGACGTTTCCCCTCGAGCCCGCTCACTCGCCCGATACTTATACAACTTCGGCGAGCACCTCCGCCTGGAGTTCCCAGGGCGGATCGCCCGCCAAAAGCGTCGCCGCCGTAAAGGACACCGTACGGTATCCCCGCACCGCCCTCACCGCCAGGACCCGTTTGCGCCTTGCGCAGTTGGGCCCTGTTCGGTGCGGAGAGGGCGTCCCATC
This sequence comes from Brenthis daphne, assembly GCA_947093115.1. Taxonomy (NCBI): domain Eukaryota; kingdom Metazoa; phylum Arthropoda; class Insecta; order Lepidoptera; family Nymphalidae; genus Brenthis; species Brenthis daphne. The sequence goes on along the minus strand of CAMUPN010000030.1, from coordinate 51,038 downwards.
CACACGGGGGCACCGTACAGTGCCATGGACCTCACGATGCCGGCGTAGAGCCGCCGGCAAGGAGATCCAGGGCCCCCGACATTCGGCAGAAGTCTGCCGAGGGCCGAGGCGGCGCCGATCAGTCCTCGGGGTGAGCTGGGCGAAATGGACACGAAACGTCCAGCGTCCGTCCAGGGTCAGGCCCAGATATTTTCATCTGGGCCCGTACCTCCACCATCCTACCCTGGACCCGCAGACAGGCGTTGCGGGGGGCACCCCTGCGTGGGGCCATGAAAAAGGAGGGCCTCCGTTTTGGAGACGGAGACCCTCAGGCCCAGCAACCCTATACGGTCCGACGACTAGGTTGGTGCCGACTGTGGCCAAGCGTGCCGCTTCCTCGTAAGAGCGCCCCCGGGCTGTGACGAGGGTGTCATCAGCATAAGCGATGACACCGAGCCCGGGGAGAAGCGGACAACGCAGGAGCCAGTCATACCCGAGGTTCCACAGTACCGGGCCCAAAACGGCCCCCTTGTGGAACCCCGCAGTCGACACGTCGCCGACCGACCACCCCATCTGCCCCCGTCCACACGACCTGCCTGTCGCGGAGGTACGCGTCCAACACCCGCCGGAGATAGAGAGGCACCTCATGGTACCGAAGTGCCTCTCGTAGCGTCTCAAACGGCAGGGTGTTGAAGGCGTTGGCCACATCCAATGAGACGGCTAGAAGCACGTCTCCCTCCTCCACCGCGGCCAAGGACCGAACCTTCAGGGCGTTCAAGGGCGTCCACGGGTCGACCGACCCGCCCTGAACCCGAAACTGAGCCTCTGAAAGGCCCGGCCCCACCTCCTCGAGATGCTGAGTAAGACGGGCAACGAGAATTCTCTCGAAGAGTTTGCCCATCTCACTCAGCATCACGATCGGCCTGTATGCCGAAGGGGAGTCCAGAGGACGACCCTCCTTGGGCAACAGGCACAACAACCCCTCCTTCCAGATCTTCGGGAACTGTCCAACGCGAAGACATGCGTTGAAGAGGTCCCGAAGATCCCCTCCCAGGTATTCCAGGGCGATGCACAGAACTCGCCCCGGAATACCATCCGTTCCCGGAGCCGTCCTCTTGGCCCGCAGTTTGTCACGGGCCATCTCCATCTCCCCCTCGGTGATTGGGGGGAACTCGTCGACTCCCTCATGGCGTGAGGGAGGACACATCACCGGGGGGACGTGCTCGGAGGACTCCGGGAACAGCCCACCCACCAGTCGCAGGAGGACGTCGGGCGGCGTGGTCTCCGTGACCGGGGCGCCATGCGCGCGGAGCTTGTTCCGCGCGCTGATGTACGGGCGCCCCCACGGATCCCGATCCAGGCCCGCCAGCAATTCCTGGCGGGCCGCCGCCTTGGCCTGGCTGATGGCGAGCTGCAGGGCCTTCTTTGCGGACCGATAGGCCACCCGCAGCTCGCTTTCCAAGACAGGGTCCAGGCCATTCCTCCTGCGACACCTCACGTAGGCCCTCCTGTGTCTATTGCAGGTCGCCCGAAGTTGTGCGATCTCGGGCGACCACCAATAGACACTCCGGCGACGCCGGTCTGCCCGCCTAACACGCGGCATGGCCGCATCGCACACCCTCGTAAGGGCGTCGCGAATGCGGCCAGCCAGTTCCTCCACATCGGAACTGGCGCCCACCACACTCCCCTGGGAGCTCCACGCTTCGACGATGGCCGCCTCCCTGGCCAGCTCTGTGTCCAGCTGGCCAAGGGCCCACCTCGGGAACGCTCGAGGGGGCCCCCTTGGGCGGTCCACCGGCACCGGACGGGTGGAGACCTCAAATCGGACGTAGTTGTGGTCCGACAGGGTCTCCACCTCCTCCTCTACCCTCCAGTTGATCACGTTGCGTGCGACGGCGGGGGTGGCGAACGTTAGGTCCACCACGGACCCCCCCTGCTGCCGCACGCACGTGAACGCCGTCCCCACATTGAGTAGGGACAGACCGGAGAGTAGGGCCCACGTCTGAACCGCTCGCCCTCGAGCGTCCGACGTGGGATTCCCCCAGGCCAGGGACTTGGCATTGAAGTCGCCGAGGACGATAGTGGGCCTCGGCGACTGCCTGCAGACCGCAGCTCGGACGGAGTCGAGGAAGATCTCGAACTCCGCCAGACTGCGGTTGGGGGAGAAGTACACCGCCACGATGGCGTACTCTCCCCACCCTGCCACGACGAGTCCCTGGCCCCTCTCGATTGCCGAGAGACGGGGGCCGGTGCTGCTCCCAGACACTATGGCCACGGAGCCCTCTAGGTCCCCCACCCAGTTCGGCTGGTGAGGGACAAAATAGGGCTCGCAGGCCGCCGCCAGGTCTATCTCCCACTCGGCCATGGACTGCAGGAAAAGGTCCTGCGCTCCGGCCGAGTGGTTCAAATTCCCCTGGAGGAAGCGCTGGTGTCCGACCATTATGAGGACATGTGCGCTTCCTCCCCAGCCTGGCGGCTACTCACTCCGGGGGCGGCCCTGGTCCGTTGGGCCGTCTTCCCCTTCGTAACGGGCGGGTGGCAGTCACCCCCGCCCATTATGTGCCCCGAGGGGCGCCCCGCATCCGCGCACACGGCGCAGCGCACGGTCTTTGCGCTGCACTCCGCGGACTGGTGCCCCTCGCCACCACAACGGTAGCAGAGGCGGCCCCTCTCCACCCTGGACGGGCACACAGGCCAGGTGTGGCCGATGCCCATGCACCTGAAGCAGCGCAATGGGCGCTGCTCCAGGACCTCCACCTTGGCCGAGCTCCAGCCCACGAGGAGCCGGCCGGCATCGACCACGACTTTGGCCGCCGTGGCGGGGCATCGTACCACAACCGAGCCCACGCCGCCCCTTCCCGTGCGGATCTCCCCAACCTTTACGTTGGCCATGGGACAGTTGGCCGCCCTTGCGACCGCCGCAGCCACCTTCTCCTTTGTGGCCGAATCGTCCAGGCCATCCACCCGGAGATCGGCCATCTTGGCGGGGCGCGAAACGGTCGCCAGCCCGTCCAGGACCTGGCGGAGCTTGTCCGCCAGCCTATCCGCCACCTCTGGCGCAACGGTAGAGGGAAGCTCCAGGAGCCGAGCCCCCGTCGCCGCCACCCTCACGGAAAGGCCCCCCGTGATGCCTAGTTCCCTAAGGTCTACACTCAGCTGGGCCCTCTCCAGGACCTTCGCATAGGTGACCCCCTTCGCGACGGCCTCTTGCGGGACCGTAATAATCACCGCAGCCGTACGTGGCTGAGCGGGAACCTTAGGCTTTTGCGGAGCCTGGGGGGCCTTCGGGGCCCTCGGTGCCGCAGGTGCATTGACTGGAGCGGGAGGGGCCGCCTTCTTCTTCTTCGCCCCGCCCTTCCTTACCACCGTAGCCCAGGAGTCTCCCTCCGTTGCAGCGGGGCGACTCGGCCCAGCAACCGGCGATGGAGGAACAGCTCGGGCAGCCGCCACAGGGGCAGGCGGAAGCGGGCGCGCAGGAGCCGCCGCCTTCCCCTTCCCTTTTCCCTTACCCTTCCCTTTGCCTCCTTGGGCTGCAGAACCCCCGACTTCCGTGGCCACA
>CAMUPN010000030.1:27500-42500 GCA_947093115.1 Brenthis daphne | reverse complement strand
GCGGGAGACAGGGACGAGCGGCGCATCGCCATACCGACACTCCTCTTTCCCCGCGGCCCCCTACCGTCGGCCCACCTCCGGACCAAGATGGCTGCCGACAACCACGCCAGACGCAGGACCACCGAAATGGCCCCGCTTCCAGCCGCCGCACGACGGGCTAGCCCCGGCAGCACGGCCCGCGCAGCGCCTCCTACCGCAAAACGGCCGGAGACACCGCGCTACCTCCAAGGAGGAGACGGCGCCCTCCTGACACCGCTCCCCCTGCCCCTCCTGGCTGTTGGTCCGCGCCGGATTGACCCCTACCACAAGCTCCTGTCTGGGGGAACAGTCGCGAGTGGCATCTCCCTATCCGCCACCCGGGGGACGCGCCCGGTAGCAGTCAGCTCTGCCCCGGGAACCTAACCTAACCTAACCTAACCTAACCTAACCTAACCTAAACTAACCAACCTAACCTAACCTAACCTAACCTAACCTAACCTAACCTAACCTAACCTAACCTAACCTAACCTAACCTAACCTAACCTAACTAACCTAACCTAACCTAACCTAACCTAACCTAACCTAACCTAACCTAACCTAACCTAACCTAACCTAACTAACCTAACCTAACCTAACCTAACCTAACCTAACCTAACAAACCTAACCTAACCTAACCTAACCTAACCTAACCTAACCTAACCTAACCTAACCTAACCTAACCTAACCTAACCTAACCTAACCTAAATAACCTAACCTAACCTAACCTAACCTAACCTAACCTAACCTAACCTCCTAACCTAACCTAACCTAACTAACCTAACCTAACACTAACCTACCCTAAGCCTAACCTAACCTAACCTAACCTAACCTAACCTAACCTAAACCTAACCTAACCTAACCTAACCTAACTAACCTAACCTAACCTAACCAACTAACCTAACCTAACCTAACCTAACTAACCTAACCTAACCTAACCTAACCTAACCTAACCTAACCTACCTAAACCTAACCTAAACCTAACCTAACCTAACCTAACCTAACCTAACCTAACCTCACCTAACCTAACCTAACCTAACCTAACCTAACCTAACCTAACCTAACCTAACCTAACCTAACCTAACCAACTAACCTAACCTAACCTAACCTACCTAACCTAAACCTAACCTAACCTAACCTAACCTAACCTAACCTAACCTAACCTAACCTACCCTAACCTAACCTAACCTAACCTACCTAACCTAACCTAACCTACTAACCTAACCCTAACCTAACCTAACCTAACCTAACCTAAACCTAACCTAACCTACCTAACCTAACCTACCTAACCTAAACCTAACCTAACCTACCTAACCTAACAACCTAACCTAACCTACCTAACCTAACCTAACCTAACCTAACCTAACCTAACCTAACCTAACCTAACCTAACCTAACCTAACCTAACCTAACCTAACCTAACCTAACCTAACCTAACCTAACCTTTTTTTTTTTTTTTTTTTTTTTTTTTTTTTTTTTTTTTTTTTTTTTTTTTTTTTTTTTTTTTTTTTTTTTTTTTTTTTTTTTTTTTTTTTTTTTTTATTGTCGGGAAATGCATTTACGCATGCCACCTGATAAACCCCCCCTCCCCCCCAGGTGGTTATGTGGGGCTCACCGGCTAGAAGAGCCGGTACTACCCACTAAAACCCGACATTCCCTCCCCTCCGCCTTAATGGGACGCCGCAGGATCGCTCGCGCATAACTACTACGGCGCCCCGGCGGCAGGTCTGCCGATGGCTGACCACCATACCGATGAGGCTGCTCCACAGTCAACTCTGCTACACCAGAGAGGTACCCGGAGCAGCCCCATCAAATCCAACCTCCGCCCCCGAAGTAGGCCACCTCCAATCGGCTGCCAGAGGACAGGGAGAGCGGCAACGACACACCGACACTCCTCTTCCTCTGCAGCCCCACCGCGTCCACCATCTAACGGTGGTGGCCCCGCTAGGCCGCGGGAGATAGGGACGAGCGGCGCATCGCCATACCGACACTCCTCCTTCCCCCGCGGCCCCCCTACCGTCGGCCCACCTCCGGACCAAAATGGCTGCCGACACCCACGCCAGACGCAGGACCACCGAACTGGCCCCGCTCCAGCCGCCGCACCGACGGGCTAGCCCCGGCAGCACGGCCCGCGCAGCGCCTCCTACCGCAAAACGGCCGGAGACACCGCGCTACCTCCAAGAAGGAGACGGCGCCCTCCTGACCGCTCCCCCTGCCCCTCCTGGCTGTTGGTTCCGCGCCGGATTGCTCCGGTACCACAAGCTCCTGTCTGGGGAACAGTCGCGAGTGGCTTCCCCTATCCGCCACCCGGGGGACGCGTCCGGTAGCAGTCAGCCTCTGCCCCGGAAACCTAACCTAACCTAACCTAACCTAACCTAACCTAACCTAACCTAACCTAACCTAACCTAACCTAACCTAACCTAACCTAACCTAACCTAACCTAACCTAACCTAACCTAACCTAACCTAACCTAACCTAACCTAACCTAACCTAAATAACTAACCCCCTAACCGAGTCCCGCCGACCACGGGAGCGAACGGACACGCTCACCGCGGAAACAGTGCTCCGGTCGAAGAAACGGCGTTTTTAAAAACTTTAAAAATCGCTAAATAATAGAAAAAGGACTGATAATTTGCCAAAAACTGTGTAATATTGTGTGTTAAGTGTCAACGCATAAATATATAACAATAGTGACAAAAATTGTGCACGGAATTAGCCAAAATTTGGCAAAAAGTGAAAACTTAGACATTTTTAAACTGTTTTCGCGTGCGGCGCTCGATCTAGATCGATAAGGTACTATTTTTATTTGTGCGTTACAAAGTGCTCATCAAGACCTATCCAACGACACCACTCCCGGAATTTTTGGACACTGGGAAGTGGCTAAAAAGTTCAAAAAAACAAGTTGGACAAAATCTCTCTTTCCGCAACGGAGAGAGATAGAGACTTCGAACTACCACTACTAGAGAGAGCTGAACGCGCCGTTAACAAAAAGGTATCGTGCATAGCCGTAACTTAAACCGTGACGAAGATATAGACATTTTAAAATTTTGAAAAATATCGACAAACTTCAGAAGAAGATTAAAAATTATTTTCAGTGACGACCCCTGTAAAAATTTATTGAAAAGTGAAGAGCAACTCTCCTAGTTTTTTATAGTGAAAACCGCAATAAAATCCGTTCAGTAGTTTTTAAGATATTAAGCAATCTAGATCATAAGGTAAAAAAGTGTATATTAAAATATTTAAAGTAAAAATTTTACATCAACTTTAATACATATTGCATACTACGGGTTTGCTCCCATTAAAATATAAAATAAATTGTCAAAATTTAAAGTTTTTCGAACAATATAAAATTAACTAATAGTTAAAAGTAGCACTTAAACAACATAGTATATAAATAAAAATTCTAAATCTTAATAAATAAATTTAACTTAGTAAAAATATTGATAAAAATCCTCCACGAACAAACTTTGTACAACCGATTTTTACTATACGGAGCCGGGCGGAGCTAAAAGTGTTGATATACATAGAGTACTTGCCTCCCGGCTCCGCTTGCAAATAAAAATATTTTATAAAATTAAATTTCTTCAAAATTTATTAAAGCTAAAATCATATTTGGACTTCAAAATTAATACCAACAAATTATTCGAAATCAAAATTTAGTCAAAAAATTTTTTCATATATAAAATTAATTTTAAACTGTTCAACAAACATACAAGTTGGACAAAATTTGTTCATTGTATATGCTGGGTGGAGACAAAAAAGTGTATAAAGCTAGGATTGGTGGAACAAAAATGCATATAGATTTGTAGATTGTTCCCATTGGCTGTAGATTGCTCCATTGGTCGAAGACGAATTAGTTAAGTTAGAGCTGGACTTTAGATTAAATATTTTAAGATAACTTGAACCTTAGGTTCATACATATAAGACTATAGTAAAAGTATATTTTTTATTAAATTAAATAATTAAGTTCCTCACTTTACGGAACATATTTATAATAACTTGGACTTTATTGCAAAGTCTTAAAGTCGTGTTTGACCTATATAAATCGAACCTGCAACAACAGCTTACAACCACTGACCCATAAGGGACTTCACTTAGAAAAATTATCAACAACAGACCCCCTCACCCCTGCGACCCATACCCCGTACCCCTCAAGCCAATTCCCCCCTTCACCCCTTCGACTCATACCCCGCACCCCTCAAACTTACTGACTACACCGCGCATCACGCCATATCCCCCCCCCCTCGTCTATATCACCCTCACCCCTTACATACCCTGACCCTACATAGAACCTTATAATAATTAAATTAAATATATATCAAACCCAAGACTTCTCTAAATTCAACCACTGAGCCATAAGCAACAATAACATAGAACCTTGTAACACTATTAAACATAGAACTTTGTAACATTTTAATCGAACTTAGAAAAATTTAGACTTCACCACTAAGCCATAGGAGAAATGACATAGAACTTTGTAACACTATAAACATAGAACCTTGTAACAATTAAATCGAACTTAGAAAAATTTAGATTTCACCACTGAGCCATAGGGGTATTAACATAGAACTTTGTTATAACTAAATAAAATAAAAATTGAATCTGATAACTTTAGAATACAACCACTGAGTCATAGGGACAGGGACTTAGAAAATTTTTTGTCTTTTTGTACCCCCCCCCTCAACTTGGGATTCTCATATCTCTGTCCCTGTCCATTTTAGCTTGCCCACTCTTGGGTATTAGACATCACCCCCCACCCCCCGAAAGACCCCCAACACCCCCAACACCCCCAAGTGCTACCCGCGAGACCTCCCCCCCCCCCCTCGCCCACGCCCACCACCCCCCCTCTACTTAAAACCTAAATAACTCCCAAACTATTCAACCGATTTTGACGAAATTGGTGTCGGGCGATAGGTACTGAAAAACCCTTTCTAGGACCCCCTAAATAAAATTTTTATCCAACCCCCATTTTAAATAAAACCCAAAAAACCCCTTTTAAAAAAATCCCACTCCTACGATTTCGGAATAAAAAATATATATAACAGACCAACCTGTGACAGACCCTAATCAAAATTAAAAATACCAAATTTCCCCCAAACAACCCTGTAAAACCCCAAAAACTTGTACTTTTGCCCAACTCTGTCAAAAACTGACCTACGGACCCCGAGTTTGGGCTCATTTTAAAGGTCTCGGCTAGCCCTACAACCCCCTATCCTCAGATCCCGAATACCTCCCCCCCCCTCCCCCCCACATTTGAAAAACTTAGTTTTTATTATAGGTTCGTGTAGTTTTAAGTAGGATTCTTCCACATTGGAAGCAAATTAGGTTTAAAGTTATAGTTAAGATAGAATAAGACAAATAACGAGCTCTTTACACTCGTTATATTACTAAAAATTCACATTTACTTTGACTTATATTGACGAGAAGCCAATTCTGACAAAAATGTCGAAACAAGCCGCAAAGTCCTCTAGCGTCAGAAAGAGTGGAGGCCAAATAAAGCCTAATCCACCGGAACCAAACATGGATATCCTCAGAGAAGAGGCAAAAACCGTCCTGAAGACTGCTAAGCAGCACATGGAATCGTCCGGAAATTTAAAAACGACTATAAAGGAGGCAGTTCTGAGCAGTTTAAACAGACTATACGAAATCGTGGACCTCCTAAACGACTCAAGACTGTCACTCAAGAATAACTTGGAAATAATAATAGCCAACCGGGCAAAAGAAAAAGAACAGACGCAAGAAACATCCACAATCGCACATATCCTCAAAGTTATGGAGGCAATTAGAGATCAAAACCTCATTGCTAAAACAACCCAAGCAGCCCTATTACTAATAACAGAGGAAATGCAGACAATAAAAGACCAACAAGCTGCACAACTCAAAACACTAGAGATCTCGTGTAAAGCCCCAGCTAAATTGGTGGAAGCGGCAGAAGAACAGAACAGCATTAGTGAGCAGACCCGACAAACACTCCTATCCTTGACGGATGAAGTAAAAGAAATGAAAGAAATAGTAACAGAAATAACAACAACAACACCTACAATACAAATAGCAGACCCAACCCAGAAGCAAGAGATCCAAGTATCATCACCAAAAACATACGCAGAAGCAACAACACATAACAAAACAACAACAAAAACTCACTGCCTCTTAGTAGGAACAGATAACGGAATTGACACAAGTGAGGAAGTTATGGACAAAATTAGAGATACTTTGGATGCCAGGAAGTCTCGACTGCACATCTCAAAATTAAGGAAAGTCAAAGACCAAAGGGTGCTCCTAGGCTGTGACAATAAAGAGGACTTTGACCAAATAAAGGAGAAACTAGAGAAAGAAAATTTCAAGGTGGAAGTGAAACAGAACAAAGACCCACTAGTAATAATCAGAAACATATTAGCAAGTAACACAGACCAGGAAATAATACAAGCATTAGAAGACCAAAATGAGGAACTATTTCAACACATTGCACCAGAAGACCATAGAATAAAATTCAGGCATAGAAGGAAAGCGAGAAACCCAAAGGAGACCCACATAGTACTGGAGGTCTCACCACAGGTCTGGCAAGCGATGACCTCTGCAGGAAAAGTATATGTGGACATCCAGAGAGTCCCAGTATTCGACCTTTCCCCACTGGTGCAGTGCTCAAGATGCTTAGCGTTCGGACACGGAAAGAAGTGGTGCACGGAGACTGTGGATCTGTGCAGCCACTGTTCCGGTCCTCACATGCGCAGTGAATGCCCCAGCCTACAGGCAGGTGAGGAGCCTTCGTGCAAAAACTGCCTGCAGGCCAAACACGCAAGAACAGACCACAATAGCTTCGACATGCACTGCCCAGTGCGGAAAAAATGGGACGCCCTCGCCCGCTCTAGTGTGGCATATAGTTAAGGCTACATACGAAACACAACACCGCATCAGACTTCTATCTGCAAGGTATAATGAATATACCTCGAGGCAATTTAATTACCCCGAATGCACAAGTCGGAACAGCATATAGAATTCTCCTCTGCAAAACCTGTAACAGGAAACATTAAGTTTTGCTGAACAGCGTCAATACAGCAGGCTCACAACCACCAAATATATTAACAGACAATAATGCAAGAAAATAATGTACTGAAAAAAAAAAAAAAAAAAAAAAAAAAAAAAAAAAAAAAAAAAAAAAAAAAAAAAAAAAAAAAAAAAAAAAAAAAAAAAAAAAAAAAAAAAAAAAAAAAAAAAAAAAAAAAAATATAAAAAAAAAAGTACTTACCTAGTAGTAGAAAATAATAATAGTAAGGAAATAGTATTAAATTATATTATAATTAATATAAGTATAATACTAAGAAAGTTAAAAGTATAAGTACAAATAAATACACTCAATAGTAGCCACACGAAAATATACTTCTACCCTGATTAAAATATATAAACAACACTAGAATGTAAGGTAAAACTTCAAATAGCATAGTAAAGAACAAATATATAGGCATTATAACATAGAAATTTAAATGTAAATAATAGCTAAAAATAAGAAAAACTGTCAATAACATAGTGTGAATTAAAGCAAAAATGTAATAACTGAAATAAACAAAAATTATAAAATATTAGAAATATTATAATAGTAAAATTGTAAAATTAAAATAGAAATAACCATGTAAAACTAATAGCCTAATTAATAGAAATAAGAAACAGTGTAAAATAAATGTAAACAACAAAAATTCCCTTGGTCTTAAAAAATTGTAAAAAATTCCAAAATTGTAAAAAAGGTTTCTGACCACCATGTCAGAAGATTGTCGGCTTCATAAAAAAAAAAAAAAAAAAAAAAAAAAAAAACCTAACCTAACCTAACCTAACCTAACCTAACCTAACCTAACCTAACCTAACCTAACCTAACCTAACCTAACCTAACCTTTTTTTTTTTTTTTTTTTTTTTTTTTTTTTTGTTATCGCTGGGGAAACCCATCATGGGGACCCTGCCGCCGTCATGGGCAGGGTACTGTGAGACTCCTACTCACTAAAACCCACAGCGGAACCCTTCGCCGCAGTGCAATGGGGCGTGCAGGATCGCTTTCGCACTCACTGCAACGCCCCTGCGGACGGCCCGTACCACGCGGGCCTGCCTCGCCTAAATCAGGATGCCCTCGGTTCGCAGGGCATCCCGACCGCCCCGATGACGTGCAGGGGAGTCCACGAGAGACCCCCCCGCGGTAGCTCCTCTAGGATGGCGGGAGAAGATGCGCATACCGGCGCCTCCTCTCCCCCAGCCGACGGCGACGAAGAGGGTCTGCTAAGGCGTTAGCCTCGCGTTCCCTCTCCGCCATCTCCTTCAGTGAGATGACGGTCTCGCTGAAGGAGACCATCGCCGACCAGGACCTCGCGTCGCGTAGCATGGCCCCCACCACGCTTCGCAACGAAAGGTCTCCACCCACTACCGCCATCAGGGCATGGCGCTGGGGAGTCCATGCGGCGCATACCGCGAGGGTGTGGTGCGAGGTGTCCTCGGACGCACCACACTCGTGGCATACGGGCAACGGTTCCCGACGCGCAATCTGACACAGATACTTACCGAAGCACCCGTGCCCGGTAAGCATCTGTGTCAGCCTGAACGTCAGGACGCCGTGTGGCCTCCTGACCCAGCGAGACAGGTGCGGATGAATCGCACCCACCGTCGCCAGGCCAGCCGCCGGAGTCCCCAGATCTTCCCTCCAGCGCCGGATCAGGGCCTCGTCAGCTAGGCGCCTGATCCGAGCGACTCCCTCCCACGCTGGACGTTCCCCGCGCCCGCGCTCACTCGCCCGAAATTGGTACACTTCGGCGAGCACCTCCGCCTGGAGTTCCCAGGGAGGATCGCTCGCCAGAAGCGTCGCCGCCTCAAAGGACACCGTACGGTACCCCCGTATCGCCCTCACCGCCAGGACCCGCTGCGCCTTGCGCAATTGGGCCCTGTTCTCAGCGGCGAGGGCGTCGATCCAAACAGGAGCACCGTACAGTGCCATGGACCTCACGATGCCGGCATAGAGCCGCCGGCAAGGAGATCCAGGGCCCCCGACATTCGGCAGAAGTCTGCCGAGGGCCGAGGCGGCGTTCATCAATTTCGGGGTGAGCTGGGCGAAGTGGACACGGAACGTCCAGCGAGCGTCCAGGGTCAGGCCCAAATATTTCATTTGGGCCTTTACCTCCACCATCCTCCCCTGGACGCGCAGGCAGGCATTTCTAGGGGCACCCTTGCGTGGGCCATGGAAAAGGAGGGCCTCCGTTTTAGTTATGGAGACCCTCAGGCCCAGCATCCCAATCCGGTCGACGACCAGATTTGTGCCGACTGTGGCCAAGCGTGCCGCTTCCTCATATGAACGACCCCGGGCCGTCACCAGGGTGTCATCAGCGTAGGCGATGACACCCAGCCCGGGAAGGAGCGGACACCGCAAGAGCCAATCGTAGCCGAGGTTCCACAGTACCGGGCCCAAAACGGCCCCTTGTGGAACCCCGCAGTCGACACGTCGCCGACCGACCACCCCATTTGCCCCCATCCACATGACCTGCCTGTCATGGAGGTACGCGTCCAACACCCGCCGGAGATAGAGAGGCACCTGATGGTAGCGTAGTGCCTCTCGTAAAGTCTCAAACGGCAGGGTGTTGAAGGCGTTGGCCACATCCACCGAGACGGCTAGGAGCACGTCTCCCTCCTCCACTGCGGCCAAGGACCGGACCTTCAGGGCGTTCAGGGCGTCCACGGTCGACCGACCCGCCCTGAACCCGAACTGAGCCTCTGAAAGGCCCGGCCCCACCTCCTCCAGATGCCGAGTGATACGGGCAGCGAGAATTCTCTCAAAGAGCTTACCCGTCTCACTCAGCATCACGATTGGCCTGTACGCCGAAGGAGAGTCCAGAGGACGACCCTCCTTGGGCAGTAGGCACAATCTCCCCTCCTTCCAGACCTTCGGGAACTGCCCAACACGAAGACATGCGTTGAACAGAGCCCGAAGGTCCCCTCCCAGGTATTCCAGGGCGATTGTTAGAATTCGCCCCGGAATACCGTCCGGTCCCGGAGCCGTCCGCCTGGCCCGTAGTTTGTCGAGGGCCAGGCTAAATTCCCCCTCAGTGATCGGGGGGATTTCCTCAACTCCCTCGTGGAGTGAGGGAGGAGCCATCACTGGGGGGTTGTGACCCGACGACTCCGGAAACAGTCCTCCCACAAGCCGAAGGAGAACATCTGGCGGCGTGGTCTCCGTGACCGGGGCGCCGTGCGCGCGGAGCTTGTTCCGCGCGCTGATGTAAGGGCGCCCCCACGGATCCCTGTCGAGGCCCGCCAACAGTTCTTGACGGGCCGCCGCCTTGGCCTGGCTTATGGCGAGCTGCAGGGCCTTCTTTGCTGACTTATAGGCCCGCCGCAGCTCGCTCTCCAATTCAGGGTCCAGGCCGTTTCTCCTCCGGCACCGGACATATGCCCTCCTGGCCCTACTGCTGGTCGCCCTGAGTCCTGCAATTTCGGGCGACCACCAGTACACGGACCGGCGACGCCGGTCGTGCCGCCTTACCCGCGGCATGGCCGCATCGCAGACCCTTGTGAGGGCGTCGCGCATGCGGCCAGCCAGCTCCTCCACTTCGGAGCCGGCGCCCACCACACTCCCCTGGGAGCACCAAGCTTCCACAATGGCCGCCTCCCGGGCCAGCTCAGGATCGAGCCGGCCAAGGGCCCATCTCGGGAACGCACGAGAGGGCCCCGTTGGGCGGTCCATTGGCACCGGACGGGTGGAGACCTCAAATCGGACGTAGTTGTGGTCCGACAGGGTCTCCACCTCCTCCTCTACCCTCCAGTTTAACACGTTGCGCGCGACGTCGGGGGTGGCGAACGTTAGGTCCACCACAGACCCCCCCTGTTGCCGCACGCAAGTGAAAGCCGTCCCCACATTGAGGAGGGACAGCCCGGAGAGTAGGCCCCACACTTGGACAGCTCGCCCACGAGCGTCCGTAGTGGGGTTCCCCCAAGCCAGGGACTTGGCATTGAAGTCGCCGAGAACGATTGTGGGCCTCGGCGACACCCTGCAAACCGCAGCGCGGACGGAATCAAGAAAAACCTCGAATTCCGCCAGGCTGCGGTTGGGGGAGAAGTACACGCCAACGATCGCGTACTCTCCCCACCCTGCCACAACTAGTCCCTGGCCCCTCTCGATTGCCGAGAGACGGGGGCCGGTGCTGCTCCCAGACACTACGGCCACGGAGCCCTCTAGGTCCCCCACCCATTGCGACTGGGCAGGGACGAAGTAGGGCTCGCAGGCCACCGCCATGTCAATTTCCCACTCGGCCATGGACTGCAGCAACAGGTCCTGCGCTCCAGCCGAGTGGTTGACGTTCGCCTGGAGGAAGCGCTGAAGATGTCCGGGCATTAGGATGACATCTGCGCTTCCTCCGCAGCCTGGCGGCTTCCATCACTAGGGGCGGCTCTGGTCTGATGAGCCGCCCTGCCTTTCATGACGGGTGGCTTGCAATCACGGCCACCCATCACATGCCCTGAGGGGCGCCCGGCATCAGCGCAAACGGCGCAGCGCGGGGTCTTCGCCTTGCACGCCGCAGACAGATGATCCTCACTGCCGCAGCGATAACAAAGGCGCCCCCTTTCCACCTTCGATGGGCACAGGGGTAAAGTGTGCCCTATGCCCAGGCACCTAAAGCAGCGCAATGGTCGCTGTTCTAGGACCTCAATTTTGGCCGACGACCATCCGACCAACAGTTTGCGCGCATCAGCCATCGTCTTGGCCGCCGTAACCGGGCACCTGACTACCGCCGTGCCCATCCCACCCTTCCCTTTGTGGATCTCACTGACCCAGACGGAACTCACAGGGCACTTCCCCACAAGTGCAACTGCATCGGCCACCTTTTGCTTGGTGACCGAGTCGTCCAGGCCAGTTACCCTCACCTCCCCATTTTTCGTCGGGCGCACCACTGTCGCCAGACCGTCCAACACCTGGCGAAGCTTTTCAGCCAGGCGGTCTGCCACCTCCGCAGAGACAGAGGAAGGGAGCTCCAGAAGGCGAGCCCCCGTTACGGCCCTTCGGACCGAAAGACCCCCCGTGATCCCAAGCTCAGGGAGGTTGACCCCTTGCTGCGCCTTTTCGAGCACCTTCGCATACGTTATCCCCTTGGCCTCCGCCTCGGGCTGCAGCGTTAAAATAACCGCCGCAGTACGCGCTGGTGCAGCCACCTTTGGCTTCGATGGCCCTGGGGGAGCCTTCTTTGCTGGGGGAGCCCTCTTCACTGGGGGTGCCATTTTATTAGCAGCACTGGGGGGGGACACTTTCTTGCCCTTCCCCTTCCCCTTCCCCTTCCGAACTACCGTTGCCCAGGTTTCTTGGTCCGCCGTCCCCGGGTTACTTGGCCCAGCGACTGGAGGAGGAGGAGCCGAGACAGACGGCGCCTGCACTGGCGGACTTGGGCGCACAGGAGCAGCCGCCTTATTTTTAGCAGGCTTACGTTTGCCCAACGCCGGGCCTTCTTTCACCGCCGTGACACTCGGCACAGGCACCCCGCTAGAGGGAGCTGGGACAGGGTCCCTTACAGCAGCCTCACGCCGTCTATCCGCCGCCAATGGGGGCCGCATCCTCTTCTCCGGGAGAAGGCGCTCCTCGATGCCGGCAAATCGGCCATCAATCATGGTGCCCACAGAGGCGACTATGGAGGCCCTAAGTTCCTCCAGCCAGTCTCCGCCAACTACATCTGATGGGCCTGGTTTCGCCGCCGACATTTGCGCCTTCATGTCTGAGAACTCCCTGCGATACGCTTTTAACTCGGACCTGAGATTCTCGACTTCCCGCTTGAGCCTGGCATTGTCGCTGCTCAGATGAACCAGCTCCTCAGCCGCCGTACGTCCAACTAATGCCTCTACAATCTGTTGAAGGGACGCCGCTGACTCTTTCAACCTCTTCACGTAAACACCCTTTAAATTGCCCGACTTGAGGGCCACTTCCATTATCGCCGCCACACTTGTGCCGGCGACCGCCTTCAACTCCTCAGCCGGCATACCGGCTACATCCATTGGAGCGGGGGTAACAAAGGCCGACGACTCCGATCCCGCAGGCTGAGAGGAACTCTCCTTACGGAACGTTCTCTTCTTTAGGGATTCCTCAAAGGCCTTCTCCTTGGCCTCATATTCTAACTTTTTAAGATCAGCGCGCGAACGCACCAACCCAGACCCACCAGGACCTTTAAATGCCTTCCCTCTACGTGCCTCCGTCGCCCTGGCGTTGATGGTCGACTCCGTTTCGGTCTCAGACCCGGAGGACGACGCCAAAAGCAGCGGCTCAGCACAAGGCCTCTTACGGCCCAAAGACAAGGAAACGGACGAGTACATGGACCCGTCCGAATCATACACTACGCCCATCGCAGGCTCTACAACCTCTCCGCCAGTCACTGGCACCGTCAATTCTCCGCCCGTCACGGGCTCCACATCAAAGGTTTGGGTTTTTTGTTTAATAAGAGTTTCCATTTTTGAATCCCACGAGTATGGGGGATATAACCCGTCCATCCGGGCGGTGCCCCCTGCACCCGGATAAGCCTTCCATAACCCGCCCAGAGTGTCGGCCGGTACTCTGGCGGGGGAAGCAGTAGGGACCGATCATCCCATCGGCCACGCATCCCCTCGCGCTGCTTCTCCGCTTGGGATTGGGGTAATTTTTTAGAGAGGTTTTCTTCCTCGCAGCCCGGGCGGTTAAGCCAAGGCCCTCGTTCCCAGTCCCGGCCGCTAGACGTGATCAACGACACCAGGAACCGGGATTACGAGTTGAGGGGGGGGTGCACCCTGGTGCATGTCCGGCTGCGCAATTAAGCACCCGCCGGACCCGCCCCACCTCGCGCTTTTCTGTCAGGGTGTGCTCCCTTAGGCCGTGGGGTTAACAAACCCCTAAAGGCACGCCCATGCCTACTGGTTTTGGTCCGCGCCGGTCAAGACCGGTACCACCAATGTGGTGGCATTCCCCTATCCGCCACCCGGGGGACGCGCCCAGTAGCAGTCCAGCAACTGCCCTGAGAACCTAACCTAACCTAAACCTAACCTAACCTAACCTAACCTAACCTAACCCCTAACCTAACCTAACCTAAACCTAACCTAACCTAACCTAACCTAACCTAACCTAAACTAACCTAACCTAACCTAACCTAACCTAACCTAACCTAACCTAACCTAACCTAACCTAACCTAACCTAACCTAACCTAACCTAACCTAACCTAACCTAACCTAACCTAACCTAACCTAACCTAACCTAACCTAACCTAACCTAACCTAACATAACCTAACCTAACCTAACCTAACCTAACCTAACCTAACCTAACCTAACCTAACTAACCTAACCTAACCTAACCTAACCTAACCTAACCTAACCTAACCTAACCTAACCTAACCTAACCTAACCTAACCTAACCTAACCTAACCTAACCTAACCTAAACTAACCTAACCTAACCTAACCTAACCTAACCTACCTAACCTAACCTAACCTAACCTAACCTAACCTAACCTTACCTAACCTAACCTAACCTAACCTAACCTAACCTAACCTAACCTAACCTAACCTAACCTAACCTAACCTAACCTAACCTAACCTAACCTAACCCTAACCTACCTAACCTAACCTAACCTAACCTAACCTAACCTAACCTAACCTAACCTAACCTAACCTAACCTAAACTAACCTAACCTAACCTAACCTAACCTAACCTAACCTAACCTAACCTAACCTAACCTAACCTAACCTAACCTAACCTAACCTAACCTAACCTAACCTAACCTAACCTAACCTAACCTAACCTAACCTAACCTAACCTAACCTAACCTAACCTAACCTAACCTAACCTAACCTAACCTTTTTTTTTTTTTTTTTTTTTTTTTTTTTTTGTCGGGAAATGCATTTACGCATGCCACCTGATAAACCCCCCCCTCCCCCCCCAGGTGGTTATGTGGGGCTCACCGGCTAGAAGAGCCGGTACTACCCACTAAAACCCGACATTCCCCTCCCCTCCGCCTT
>CAMUPN010000030.1:0-22500 GCA_947093115.1 Brenthis daphne | reverse complement strand
TACCCGTCCACCTGGGGATAGGCGGAACGGGTTATGTGGGGCTCCTGCCGCGCAAAGATGGAAAACGCGCAGCAGCCTACCCACTAAAAACCTGACGAAGGCCGCTTTGTCGCCACAAGGCTGGGGTCACAGGCATCCAGATTCTTCTGTAAACCCCAGCGGCGAGAGCCTCTAAAGGCCCACCTCCATATCACGAGGGATTAACCCCGGACGGCCTCTTCGAGTGGCGCGCGGACGACTCCGCGCGCGCCTACTCGGGCCAGATCAGTGGACGATCAGCTTCCCCAAGCCGACCGCCCTCTGGCTCGTGCTAGGGGGGGAGGCGGCGATCGTGCGCCGCTCTCCGGCGCCCGGTCCTTTTGCGGCGGATGGCGAGCTCGGCGTTGGCCTCTCTCACCCTCTCCGCCGCCTCCTTCTGCGACATCACGTCCTCGCAGAAGGATAGGACGGCACCCCAGGACCTTTCGCTTCCGGCCATGGCAGAGATCACGGCCATCAGCGTCAGGTCCGGCCCCACGACACTTTGGAGCGCCTCGCGCTCCATCGCCCATGCTGGGCACACCTCCAGCGTATGCTGGGCCGACTCATCGGGACAGTCGTCGCAGTGGTGGCAGCGAGGAGAGGGCTCCCTCCCGGCGACCCGACACAGATATCCCCCGAAGCAACCATGCCCCGAGAGGATCTGCGTGGCGCGGAAGGTTAGGACGCCGTGCCGCCTGCCCAGCCACTGCGCGAGAATGGGGCGAACTGCCTCGATGGTCCATCGGCCAGCGCAAGGGTGCTCCAGCCTGGACCGCCACTCTTCTACTGCGGTTACCCGCTCTTGTTCTACTTCTATCGAAGCCCCAGATGATAGGCCTCGACGCCGACGGTATATCAACGCCAGGGAACGTGCGTCTAAATCCCACGGCAGTACTCCCGCCAACACACATGCCACCTCCCCTGAGATGGTACGGTACCCCCTGATGACCCTAATCGCCATCACTCTCTGCGCCCTCCGCAGCAGAGCGACGTTTTCGCGCGACAGGGCATCCGCCCACACTGGGGCACCGTACATGGCCATCGAGCGTACGACTCCGGTGTAAAAGCCGCCTTGTTACCGCGCTCGGTCCTCCTACATTTGGCAGAAGCCTAGATAATGCCGCCCGCCTCCTTCAACAGTCGCGGCACCAGGGCGTCAAAGTGCGCCCGGAAGTCCCACCGGCCGTCGAGCACGAGTCCCAAGTACTTCATCGTGCTCGTTACGCCGATGCGGACTCCCCCCACGACGATGTGCGCGTCCGACGGAGGTGCCCTACGAGGACCATGGAAGCATATTGCCTCCGATTTTCCGAGGGCAACCTCAAGACCTAACCGCCTTATTCTGCCAACGACAAAACCTACCCCTGCTGTGGCCAGCATAGCTGCTTCGCTATAGGTTCGCTGCCGAGCTGTTACCAGCGTGTCGTCTGCGTAGCAGGTCACCTCTACTCCCCTGAGACCGGTGCCCCGAAGTACCCAGTCATATCCGATGTTCCACAGGAGTGGCCCAAGTACCGACCCCTGTGGAACACCGCATACCACTTCCCGGCTTTCCCAGCCATCTTGACCGGGGAACTTCACCCACCTCCCCGACAAGTAGGCCCCAACGACGCGTCGGAGGTAGGTCGGCACCCCATGATAGCGGAGTGCCTCCCTTATGCAGCTCCAAGGCAACGTGTTAAACGCGTTGGCGATGTCCAACGACACCGCGATAACAACGTCGCCCCGGGATACCGCTTCCTGCGCCTGGGACCGGACGCGCAGAATGGCGTCCACGGTGGAACGACCACCGCGAAAACCAAACTGGACGTCGGAGAGGTTAGGTCCCGCCCGCTCTAGGTGTGCCAACAAGCGCCCGGCTACAACGCGCTCAAAGAGCTTGGCCACTTCGTCAAGGAGGACGATGGGACGGTACGCGGACGGAGATTCCGCGGGCCGCCCCTCCTTTTTGAGGAGGACTAATCTGCCTGTCTTCCACCTCTGTGGAATTATGGCTTGAGCCAGACAGGCAGTAAATAGTCCTCGAACTCGCAACTCCAGAGACTCCATGGCCAACACCCATACTCGCCCTGGTATACCATCCAGGCCGGGGGCCACTTTCTTCTCCCGGAGACGAGCTACAGCACTTTCCATCTCTTCTTCTGTCACTTCCGGGACTTCTCTTTCCTCCTCCCTGGTTTCCCGCGGGGCCATCGGTGGCGGCCGGTGTTCTGCCTGCGCACCGTGGGGAAACAGAGCCGCGACCACTTCCCGGACTGCGCTGGGCTGGAGAGACTGCGTAAGTGGGGGGGCCCAAGGACGGAGCTTGTTACGCACCATCCTGTAGGGCGTCCCCCAGGGATCGCGGTTGAGCTCATCCAGCATCCGCTCCCTGGCCGTGGTCTGCGACTCAGCGATCGCCACCTGTAAGTTGGTTTTGATGGTAACATACTGATCGTATAGTGTATCCTCCTCTGCCCTGTGCCTTTCTCTATCGTCAGCGTTGCGGCTCCTAAATCGCCGTCTGCGACAGCGGGTGTACTGACGTCTGGCGGCCACACACTCCTCGCGCAATTGCGCAATCGCCGCCGACCACCAGTACACCTGACGCCTAGATGGACAGCGCCTTGAACGGGGCATGGCCCTATCACATGCTCGCGTAACCAGCTCTCGTAGTCTCTCCGCCGACTCCTCTACAGCCCCGGTGCTATGGGGCAGCCATGAGGCTACCAGCACGGCCTCCTTTAAGACCTCTGCATCAAGGCGCTTTAATTGCCACCTCGGACTGTCCTCTCCCGAGGTTCGTCTGGGGCCTGGCGGCACCGCCGGATGGGTGGAGACCTCCAATCGGATGTATAGGTGGTCCGAAAGAGTCTCCACGTCCTCCAGCACTCGCCAGCCCTGGACACGGCGCGCTAAGGCTGGGCTCGCAAACGTAACGTCCACGATGGAGCCGCCCTGCCGTCGCACGCACGTGTTCGCCGTTCCCCGGTTAAGGACCGTCAAGTTGGTGGCAACTACCCACTCCGCAAGGGCCCTTCCCCGCGCATCCTCCGTTGCCGAACCCCACAAGCTGGACTTTGAGTTCAAGTCCCCCGCTAACAGGACTTCCGCAGGCTGGAATCTGGCAATGAAATCCCCCAGCCTGTCCAGGAACTCTTCAAAATCAGCCAACGTTTTATTGGGGGAGAAATAGACTCCGACCACAACGATCTGCCCCAGCAGTGCCGCCACGTATCCCGGACCCTTCGCAACACGTGTGAACGGTGGGGCGCCAGCGGCGACCTGGGTCACAATCGCGACCTGTCCGTCCTCATCCCCAGCCCAGTTATCTCGCGGTGGGACTGAATATGGCTCCGCAACAACGGCGACCTGCACCGACCACTGCACCAGGCTTTGGACAAACAAGTCCTGGGCCCTGGCACAGTGGTTCAAATTCCCCTGTAGGATTGTAAGAGCCATCACTGTGCCTCGATGTTTGTGGCCACCTCGTCCCTTTTACGGGCCTGCTGCTTTTGGACTGATGGCCCAGCTGCTGCTCTCCTGCCTTTATTCCTGCCAGATTTTGGACCCCGCGTGCAGGCAACACTCCCCACTACGTGATCCGCTGGCCTCTCTGCCGCCTCGCAGACCGCACAGTGTGGTGCATTGGCGCATTGGCTGCGTGTGTGGCCAGGCTGTCCGCACTTGTAGCACTGGCCACTACGATCTATAGGCCCCGTGCACTGTGCCGCAACGTGGCCTTCCTCATGGCACCGGAAGCACCGCAGGGACCGGGGCCGCAGCAGTTTTATCTGCGCAGATACTAGCCCAACAAGGAGGCGGCCACCGTCCACTACCTTTTTGGCAGCCACAACGGGGCAACGAACCCACGCCGATCCTAGCCCGGTATGGTCACGGCGGATCCCTCCTACCTTCACTGCTGTGTGCGAGCAGCCACCAGCTCTGCCGACAGCTTCTGCCAGTTCGTCCGGCGTGACGGAGTCATCCAGGCCGATAACACGAATCTCCGCGCATTTAGTCGGCCTGGAGACTACAACGTCGTCTTCACACAACACCCCCCTAAGTTTCTCTGCCAGAGCATCCGCCTTGTCGGCACTATTCTCTCCGGGTACTTCTAGCATTCTAGCCCCTGTGGTCGCTACTCTAAAACGAAGGTCTCCAATTCCTAAGTCCTCAGGCGCACCTCGCGCTTCACCCGAGCGAATACCTCGCCGTAGGTTAGGCGCTCCGTTGCTCCTGGCTGTAGCTTTATGACCACCGCCGCAGATCTTGGTGGGCGCAATTTGGGCAGCTTGGGCTTTTCTGCTCTTTGTTCCAACAGCCTTTTCTTGGCCCTCTCCCTCTTCTTGGAGCTCTTCGATACTACCACGCTCCACTCCTCCGATAGATTGGTGGGAGCAGGTGGTAAGGGACGCGGACCCTCTGGTGCGGCCTGTACGGGTGCACGTGCCTTCTTTTTCTTTTTCCCTTTAGGCTTCTTCGCCTTTCCTTTCTCTACCGCAGGATTTGCTCGCGCTACCAAGGTGGTAGTGGCAGTCACAGTCTCATCCGTGTTGGGTACCCTTTTGGTTTGCACCTTATCAGCCGCGCGCGAGGGACGTTCACGCTGCTCTTGCAAGAGACGTTCCTGCAAAGCCTCCAAACGCGAATTCAACATTGTCCCTACCTGGAGCATAATGGCTTGTGCCAGCTCCTCCGTATCCTGTGCCGGAATCTCCGAGGGTGGTTGCGGTGGTGGGGCTGCTCGAGACCTCTCTATCTCCAGCCTCATCTCTGCCACATCCTTCCTAAGCCCAGTCACTTCCATCTGTAGCTTCTCGTTATTTGCCCGAAGCTGTGACACCTCCTCGGTTGCTGTCCGCTCTGCAGGGATTCCACGGCCTCTGCAATTGTACGCGCCGCGTCTTTGAGAGCCTTCACAAATCCACCTTTCAGGTTACCAGATTTTGCGGCAACCATCTCAATCACTTCCAGGCTACTCGTGATTTTCCCCTGGAGCTCCATTGCTGTGTCCGTCTCCCACCGCTTTGGTTCCACCTGGCGTGAGTGCGCGCGGGCTGGCTCTCTGAGCTCTGGCTCTTAGGGCCGCCAGCCTTATCAGCCACCTCCTTCTGGGCTCTGAGCCTAAGCTCCTCCCTCCTTGCCTAACCTAACCTAACCTAACCTAACCTAACCTAACCAACCTAACCTAACCTAACCTAACCTAACCTAACCTAACCTAACCTAACCTAACCTACTAACCTAACCTAACCTAACCTAACCTAACCTAACCTAACCTAACCTAACCTAACCTAACCTAACCTAACCTAACCTAACCTAACCTAACCTAACCTAACCTCCCTAACCTAACCTAACCTAACCTAACCTAACCTAACCTACCTAACCTAACCTAAACCTAACCTAACCTAACCTAACCTAACCTAACCTAACCTAACCTAACCTAACCTAACCTAACCTAACCTAACCTAACCTAACCTAACCTAACCTAACCTAACCTAACCTACCTAACCTAACCTAACCTAACCTAACCTAACCTAAACCTAACCTAACCTAACCTAACCTAACCTAACCTAAACCTAACCTAACCTAACCTAACCTAACCTAACCTAACCTAACCTAACCTAACCTAACCTAACCTAACCTAACCTAACCTAACCTAACCTAACCTAACCTAACCTAACCTAACCTAAACTAACCTAACCTAACCTAACCTAACCTAACCTAACCTAACCTAACCTAACCTAACCTAACCTAACCTAACCTAACCTAACCTAACCTAACCTAACCTAACCTAAACTAACCTAACCTAACCTAACCTAACCTAACCTAACCTAACCTAACCTAACCTAACCTAACCTAACCTAACCTAACCTAACCTAACCTAACCTAACCTAACCTAACCTAACCTAACCTAACCTAACCTAACCTAACCTAACCTAACCTAACCTAACCTAACCTAACCTAACCTAACCTAAACCTAACCTAACCTAACCTAACCTAACCTAACCTAACCTAACCTAACCTAACCTAACCTAACCTAACCTAACCTTTTTTTTTTTTTTTTTTTTTTTTTTTTTTTTTTTTTTTTTTTTTTTTTTTTTTTTTTTTTTTTTTTTTTTTTTTTTTTTTTTTTTGTCGGGAAATGCATTTACGCATGCCACCTGATAAACCCCCCCTCCCCCCCCCAGGTGGTTATGTGGGGCTCACCGGCTAGAAGAGCCGGTACTACCCACTAAAACCCGACATTCCCCTCCCCTCCGCCTTAATGGGACGCCGCAGGATCGCTCGCGCATAACTACTACGGCGCCCCGGCGGCAGGTCTGCCCATGGCTGACCACCATACCGATGAGGCTGCTCCACAGTCAACTCTGCTACACCAGAGAGGTAACCCGGAGCAGCCCCATCAAAAACCAACCTCCGCCCACCTAAGTGGGCCACCTCCAATCGGCTGCAGAGGACAGGGAGAGCGGCAACGACACACCGACACTCCTCTTCCTCTGCAGCCCCAACCGCGTCCACCATCTAACGGTGGTGGCCCCGCTAGGCCGCGGGAGATAACGAGCGGCGCATCGCCATAACCGACACTCCTCTTCCCCCGCGGCCCCTAACCTACCGTAACGGCCCAACCTCCGACCAAGATGGCCTGCCGACAACCACGCCAGACGCAGGACCACCGAAATGGCCCCGCTCCAGCCGCCGCACCGACGGGCTAGCCCCGGCAGCACGGCCCGCGCAGCGCCTCCTACCGCAAAACGGCCGGAGACTAACCGCGCTAACCTCCAAGGAGGAGACGGCGCCCTAACCTGACACCGCTCCCTAACCTGCCCCTCCTGGCTGTTGGTCCGCGCCGATTGCTCGGTACCACAAGCTAACTGTCTGGGGGAACAGTCGCGAGTGGCATTCCCCTATCCGCCACCCGGGGGACGCGCCCGGTAGCAAACCTAACCTAACCTAACCTAACCTAACCTAACCTAACCTAACCTAACCTAACCTAACCTAACCTAACCTAACCTAACCTAACCTAACCTAACCTAACCTAACCTAACCTAACCTAACCTAACCTAACCTAACCTAACCTAACCTAACCTAACCTAACCTAACCTAACCTAACCTAACCTAACCTAACCTAACCTAACCTTTTTTTTTTTTTTTTTTTTTTTTTTTTTTTTTTTGTTGTCGCTGGGGAAACCCATCATGGGGACCCTACCGGCCGTCAATGGGTAGGGTACTGTGAGACTCCTACTCACTAAAACCCACAGCGGAACCCGTCGCCGCAGTGCAATGGGGTGCGTAGGATCGCTTGCGCATTCACTACAACACCCCTGCGGACAGGCCCGTACCCCGCGGGCCTGCCTCGCCTAAACCGGAATGCCCTCGATTCACAGGGCATTCCGACCGCCCCGATGACGTGCAGGGGAGTCAACGAGAGACCCCCCCGCAGTAGCTCCTCTAGGGTGGCGGGAGAAGATGGGCGTACCGACGCCTCCTCTCCCCCAGCCGACGGCGACGAAGAGGGTCTGCTAAGGCGTTAGCCTCGCGTTCCCTCTCCGCCGTCTCCTTCAGTGAGATGACGGCCTCGCTGAAGGAGACCATCGCCGACCAGGACCCCTCGTCGCGTAGCATGGCCTCCACCACGCTTCGCAACGACAGGTCTCCACCCACTACCGCCATCAGGGCATGGCGCTGGGGAGCCCAAGCGGCGCATACCGCGAGGGTGTGGTGCGAGGTGTCCTCGGACGCACCACACTCGTGGCATACGGGCAACGGTTCCCGACGCGCAACTTGACACAGATACTTACCAAAGCACCCGTGCCCGGTAAGCATCTGCGTCAACCTGAACGTCAGGACGCCGTGTGGCCGCCTGACCCAGCGAGACAGGAACGGACGAACCGCCCCCACCGTCGCCGAGCCAGCCGCTGGAGTCCCCAGGTCTTCCCACCAGCGCCGGATCAGTGCCTCGTCAGCTAGGCGCCTGATCCGAGCGACTCCCTCCCGCGCTGGACGTTCCCCTCGAGCCCGCTCACTCGCCCGAAACTGGTACACTTCGGC
Organism: Brenthis daphne; assembly: GCA_947093115.1. NCBI lineage: Eukaryota > Metazoa > Arthropoda > Insecta > Lepidoptera > Nymphalidae > Brenthis > Brenthis daphne. Next base: position 14,448 of record CAMUPN010000030.1, on the reverse strand, counting down.
GAGCACCTCCGCCTGGAGTTCCCAGGGCGGATCGCCCGCCAGAAGTGTCGCCGCCGTAAATGACACCGTACGGTATCCCCGCACCGCCCTCACCGCCAGGACCCGTTGCGCCTTGCGCAGTTGGGCCCTGTTCGGTGCGGAGAGGGCGTCGATCCACACGGGGGCACCGTACAGTGCCATGGACCTCACGATGCCGGCATAGAGCCGCCGGCAGTGAGATCCAGGGCCCCCGACATTCGGCAGAAGTCTGCCGAGGGCCGAGGCGGCGCCGATCAGTCTCGGGGTGAGCTGGGCGAAATGGACACGAAACGTCCAGCGTCCGTCCAGGGTCAGGCCCAGATATTTCATCTGGGCCCGTACCTCCACCATCCTACCCTGGACCCGCAGACAGGCGTTGCGGGGGGCACCCCTGCGTGGGCCATGAAAGAGGAGGGCCTCCGTTTTGGAGACGGAGACCCTCAGGCCCAGCATCCCTATCCGGTCGACGACAAGATTGGTGCCGACTGTGGCCAAGCGTGCCGCTTCCTCGTAAGAGCGCCCCCGGGCTGTGACGAGGGTGTCATCGGCATAAGCGATGACACCGAGCCCGGGGAGAAGCGGACAACGCAGGAGCCAGTCATACCCGAGGTTCCACAGTACCGGGCCCAAAACGGCCCCTTGTGGAACCCCGCAGTCGACACGTCGCCGACCGACCACCCCATCTGCCCCCGTCCACACGACCTGCCTGTCGCGGAGGTACGCGTCCAACACCCGCCGGAGATAGAGAGGCACCTCATGGTACCGAAGTGCCTCTCGTAGCGTCTCAAACGGCAGGGTGTTGAAGGCGTTGGCCACATCCAATGAGACGGCTAGAACGTCTCCCTCCTCCACCGCGGCCAAGGACCGAACCTTCAGGGCGTTCAGGGCGTCCACGGTCGACCGACCCGCCCTGAACCCGAACTGAGCCTCTGAAAGGCCCGGCCCCACCTCCTCGAGATGCTGAGTAAGACGGGCAACGAGAATTCTCTCGAAGAGTTTGCCCATCTCACTCAGCATCACGATCGGCCTGTATGCCGAAGGGGAGTCCAGAGGACGACCCTCCTTGGGCAACAGGCACAACAACCCCTCCTTCCAGATCTTCGGGAACTGTCCAACGCGAAGACATGCGTTGAAGAGGTCCCGAAGATCCCCTCCCAGGTATTCCAGGGCGATGCACAGAACTCGCCCCGGAATACCATCCGTTCCCGGAGCCGTCCTCTTGGCCCGCAGTTTGTCGCGGGCCAACTCCATCTCCCCCTCGGTGATTGGGGGGATCTCGTCGACTCCCTCATGGCGTGAGGGAGGACACATCACCGGGGGGACGTGTCCGGAGGACTCCGGGAACAGCCCACCCACCAGTCGCAGGAGGACGTCGGGCGGCGTGGTCTCCGTGACCGGGGCGCCATGCGCGCGGAGCTTGTTCCGCGCGCTGATGTACGGGCGCCCCCACGGATCCCGATCCAGGCCCGCCAGCAATTCTTGGCGGGCCGCCGCCTTGGCCTGGCTGATAGCGAGCTGCAGGGCCTTTTTTGCGGACCTATAGGCCACCCGCAGCTCGCTTTCCAAGACTGGGTCCAGGCCATTCCTCCTGCGACACCTCACGTACCTCCTCCTGTGTCTATTGCAGGTCGCCCGAAGTTGTGCGATCTCGGGCGACCACCAATAGACACACCGGCGACGCCGGTCCATCCGCCTAACACGCGGCATGGCCGCATCGCACACCCTCGTAAGGGCGTCGCGAATGCGGCCAGCCAGTTCCTCCACATCGGAACTGGCGCCCACCACACTCCCCTGGGAGCTCCACGCTTCGACGATGGCCGCCTCCCTGGCCAGCTCTGTGTCCAGCTGGCCTAGGGCCCACCTCGGGAACGCTCGAGGGGGCCCCCTTGGGCGGTCCACCGGCACCGGACGGGTGGAGACCTCAAATCGGACGTAGTTGTGGTCCGACAGGGTCTCCACCTCCTCCTCTACCCTCCAGTTGATCACGTTGCGTGCGACGGCGGGGGTGGCGAACGTTAGGTCCACCACGGACCCCCCCTGCTGCCGCACGCACGTGAACGCCGTCCCCACATTGAGTAGGGACAGACCGGAGAGTAGGGCCCACGTCTGAACCGCTCGCCCTCGAGCGTCCGACGTGGGATTCCCCCAGGCCAAGGACTTGGCATTGAAGTCGCCGAGGACGATAGTGGGCCTCGGCGACTGCCTGCAGACCGCAGCGCGGACGGAGTCGAGGAAGACCTCGAACTCCGCCAGACTGCGGTTGGGGGAGAAGTACACCGCAACGATGGCGTACTCTCCCCACCCTGCCACGACGAGTCCTTGGCCCCTCTCGATTGCCGAGAGACGGGGGCCGGTGCTGCTCCCAGACACTATGGCCACGGAGCCCTCTAGGTCCCCCACCCAGTTCGGCTGGTGAGGGACAAAATAGGGCTCGCAGGCCGCCGCCAGGTCTATCTCCCACTCGGCCATGGACTGCAGGAAAAGGTCCTGCGCTCCGGCCGAGTGGTTCAAATTCCCCTGGAGGAAGCGCTGGTGTCCGACCATTATGAGGACATGCGCGCTTCCTCCCCAGCCTGGCGGCTACTCACTCCGGGGGCGGCCCTGGTCCGTTGGGCCGTCTTCCCCTTCGTAACGGGCGGGTGGCAATCGCCCCCGCCCATTATGTGCCCCGAGGGGCGCCCCGCATCCGCGCACACGGCGCAGCGCACAGTCTTTGCGCTGCACTCCGCGGACTGGTGCCCCTCGCCGCCGCAGCGGTAGCACAGGCGGCCCCTCTCCGTCCTGGACGGGCACACAGGCCAGGTGTGGCCGATCCCCATGCACCTGAAGCAGCGCAATGGGCGCTGCTCCAGGACCTCCACCTTGGCCGAGCTCCAGCCCACGAGGAGCCTGCCAGCGTCAACCACGACTTTGGCCGCCGTGGCGGGGCATCGTACCACGACCGAGCCCACGCCGCCCCTTCCCGTGCGGATCTCCCCGACCTTCACGTTGGCCACGGGGCAGTTGGCCGCCCTTGCGACCGCCGCAGCCACCTTCTCTTTGTGGCCGAATCGTCGAGCCCGTCCACCCGGAGATCGGCCATTTTAGCGGGGCGCGTGACGGTCGCGAGCCCGTCCAAGGACTTGGCGGAGTTTGTCCGCCAGCCTATCCGCCACCTCTGGCGCAACGGTGGAAGGAAGCTCGAGGAGCCGAGCCCCTGTCGCCGCCACCCTCACCGAAAGCCCCCCGGTGATCCCTAACTCCCGCAGGTCCACACTCTGCTGGGCCCTCTCCAGGACCCGTCGCGTAGGAGACGCCCTTTGCGGCGGCCTCCTGCGGGACCGTGATAATAACCGCAGCAGTGCGCGGTTGTGCGGGGACTTTGGGCTTAGCCTGGGGGGGCTTTGGAGCCTTCACCGCCACAGGCGCAGAAGCAGGCGGGGCCGCCTTCTTCGCCTTCCCCCTACTCTTCTTCACGACAGTGGCCCAGGTATCCCCTTCCGGGATAGCGGGGCGACTCGGCCCGGCCACCGGCGGAGAAGGAGCTGGAGCTGGAGCGGCAACCAGGGGCAGGCGGAAGTGGCCGCGCAGACACCGTGGCCTTGCCTTTGCCCTTTCCTTTCCCCTTGCCTTTGCCCTGAACTGCAGAGCCCCCGTCGGCCACAGCCGCAGCCGGCGCTGGCACTTGCCTTGGGGGTGAAGTTCTAGGGGCAGGTCTCGGGGGAGCCATCGGCGCAGCCGCCTCGCGACGCCTGTCCGCCGCAAGCGGGGGACGCATTGTCTTCGCCGGGAGAAGACGCTCCTCAATCCCGGCGAAACGCGCATCTATTAGAGTCCCCACCGACGCGACTATGGAGGCCCGAATCTCCTCCAGCCAGTCCCCTGCGAAGGTGTCCGAGGGACCGGCTTTGGACGCCGACAGCTCCTTCCGCAGCTCGCAGAATTCGCGTCGGTGGGCCTTCAATTCCGCCCTTAGCCCCTCTGTCTCGCGGCGAAGGCGGGCATTGTCCTTCTTGAGGTTGGCCACCTCATCCGCCACCGTGCGCCCCGCCAACGCTTCCACTACCTTTTGTAGCGTGGCGGCAGACTCCTTCAACATTTTTACGTGCCCTTTAAATTGCCCGATTTTGGGCCACTTCCAGGACTGCCGCCACGCTTCGCTGGCGAGCTCCTTCAACTCGTCGGCCGTCTGCTCAGCCGGGTCCCTCTGAGCCGGCTTCAGACGCCGACCTCCGAGTCACTGGGCGCCGATGCGCCAGTTTTGCGGTAAGTCGCTGATCGAGACGCCTCTCAAATTCGAGCTCTCGATCCTTCCTCCTCCAACTTTTTCAATTCGCGGCGCGCGCGAGCGACGCCCGAACCCCCGCAGCCTTCGCGCCTTTTGGGACGCCTCCCTTCGCGCCTTCACCACTCTAGCGCCGACGGTCATCTCCGTCTCTGTGTCCGATCCGGAGGATACCGTCAAAGGCGGTAGAGGGTGGGTCCGCTTTCGCCCCACAGACGAGTCGGTCCGCACCCTCGGACGTGTCCGAGTCCATGCCTCAGACACTCCAGAACACCAAACACAAAGAAAAACACACACAAATCCAATCGTAAGCAAAATCCAAAATCCGTATACCCAAGCCAAAAATCAAATCAAGTGCGCATCGGTCCAGTAAACATAAACAGTCGTAACAATATCCAAAACATCCAATAACTACGCAGAAAGGTAGCCCAACCTAACCTAACCTAACCTAACCTAACCTAACCTAACCTAACCTAACCTAACTAACAACCTAACCTAACCTAACCTAACCTAACCTAACCTAACCTAACCTAACCTAACCTAACCTAACCTAACTAACCTAACCTAACCTAACCTAACCTAACCTAACCTAACCTAACCTAACCTAACCTAACCTAAAAACCTAACCTAACCTAACCTAACTAACCTAACCTAACCTAACCTAACCTAACCTAACCTAACCTAACCTAACCTAACCTAACCTAACCTAACCTAACCTAACCTAACCTAAAACCTAACCTAACCTAACCTAACCTAACCTAACCTAACCTAACCTAACCTAACCTAACCTAACCTAACCTAACCTAACCTAACCTAACCTAACCTAACCTAACCTAACCTAACCTAACCTAACCTAACCTAACCTTTTTTTTTTTTTTTTTTTTTTTTTTTTTTTTTTTTTTTTTTTTTTTTTTTTTTTTTTTTTTTTTTTTTTTTTTTTTTTTTTTTTTTTGTCGGGAAATGCATTTACGCATGCCACCTGATAAACCCCCCCGCCCCCCCCCCAGGTGGTTATGTGGGGCTCACCGGCTAGAAGAGCCGGTACTACCCACTAAAACCCGACATTCCCCTCCCCTCCGCCTTAATGGGACGCCGCAGGATCGCTCGCGCATAACTACTACGGCGCCCCGGCGGCAGGTCTGCCAATGGCTGACCACCATACCGATGAGGCTGCTCCACAGTCAACTCTGCTACACCAGAGAGGTACCCGGAGCAGCCCCATCAAATCCAACCTCCGCCCACCGAAGTAGGCCACCTCCAATCGGCTGCAGAGGACAGGGAGAGCGGCAACGACACACCGACACTCCTCTTCCTCTGCAGCCCCACCGCGTCCACCATCTAACGGTGGTGGCCCCGCTAGGCCGCGGGAGACAGGGACGAGCGGCGCATCGCCATACCGACACTCCTCTTCCCCCGCGGCCCCCCTACCGTCGGCCCACCTCCGGACCAAGATGGCTGCCGACAACCACGCCAGACGCAGGACCACCGAAATGGCCCCGCTCCAGCCGCCGCACCGACGGGCTAGCCCCGGCAGCACGGCCCGCGCAGCGCCTCCTACCGCAAAACGGCCGGAGACACCGCGCTACCTCCAAGGAGGAGACGGCGCCCTCCTGACACCGCTCCCCCTGCCCCTCCTGGCTGTTGGTCCGCGCCGGATTGCTCCGGTACCACAAGCTCCTGTCTGGGGGAACAGTCGCGAGTGGCATTCCCCTATCCGCCACCCGGGGGACGCGCCCGGTAGCAGTCAGCCTCTGCCCCGGGAACCTAACCTAACCTAACCTAACCTAACCTAACCTAACCTAACCTAACCTAACCTAACCTAACCTAACCTAACCTAACCTAACCTAACCTAACCTAACCTAACCTAACCTAACCTAACCTAACCTAACCTAACCTAACCTAACCTAACCTAACCTAACCTAACCTAACCTAACCTAACCTAACCTAACCTAACCTAACCTAACCTAACCTAACCTAACCTAACCTAACCTAACCTAACCTAACCTAACCTAACCTAACCTAACCTAACCTAACCTAACCTAACCTAACCTAACCTAACCTAACCTAACCTAACCCAAACCTAACCCAACCTAACCCAAACCTAACCCAAACCTAACCCAAACCTAACCCAAACCTAACCCAACCTAACCCAAACCTAACCCAAACCTAACCCAAACCTAACCCAAACCTAACCCAAACCTAACCCAAACCTAACCCAAACCTAACCCAAACCTAACCCAAACCTAACCCAAACCTAACCCAAACCTAACCCAAACCTAACCCAAACCTAACCCAAACCTAACCCAAACCTAACCCAAACCTAACCCAAACCTAACCCAAACCTAACCCAAACCTAACCCAAACCTAACCCAAACCTAACCCAAACCTAACCCAAACCTAACCCAAACCTAACCCAAACGTTTCGGTAAGTTAGGTTTCGTGAATTTAGGTTTCGGGAAGTTAGGTTTCCGAAAGTTAGGTTTCGGGAAGTTAGGTTTCGGAAAATTAGGTTTCGGGAAATTAGGTTTCGGAATGTTAGGTTTTCCGGAAGTTAGGTTTCGGGAAGTTAGGTTTCGGGAAGTTAGGTTTCCGTAAATTAGGTTACCGAAAGTTAGTTTAGGTGTCGGGAAGTTAGGTTTCCGAAAGTTAGGTTTCGGGAAGTTAGGTTTCGGAAAATTAGGTTTCGGGAAATTAGGTTTCGGAATGTTAGGTTTCCGGAAGTTAGGTTTCGGGAAGTTAGGTTTCGGGAAGTTAGGTTTCCGTAAATTAGGTTACCGAAAGTTAGTTTAGGTGTCGGGAAGTTAGGTTTCGGAAAGCCTAGGTTTCGGGAAGTTAGGTTTCCGAAAGTTAGGTTTTCGGGAAGTTAGGTTTCGGGAAGTTATCCGAAAGTTAGGTTTTCGGGAATTTAGGTTTCCAAAAGTTAGTTTGTCAGAAAGGTAGTTTTTCCGTAAGTTATGTTTCGGAAAGTTAGGTTTCGGGAAATTAGGTTTCGGAATGTTAGGTTTCCGGAAGTTAGGTTTCGGGAAGTTAGGTTTCGGGAAGTTAGGTTTCAGGAAGTTAGGTTTCGGAAAGTTAGATTTCGGGAAGTTATCCGAAAGCTAGGTTTCGGGAAGTTAGGTTTCCAAAAGTTAGTTATCCGAAAGGTAGTTTTCCGTAAGTTAGGTTTCGGAAAGTTAGGTTTCCGTGAGTTAGGTTACCGAAACTTAGGTTTCGGGAAGTTACGTTTCGGGAAGTTAGGTTTCCGAAAGTTAGGTTTCGGGAAGTTAGGTTTCGGGAAGTTAGGTTTCGGAAAGTTAGGTTTCTGAAAGTTAGGTTAGGTTTCGGGAAGTTAGGTTTCGGGAAGTTAGGTTTCCGTAAAGTTAGGTTACCGAAAGTTAGGTTAGGTGTCGGGAAGTTAGGTTTCGGAAAGTTAGGTTTCGGGAAGTTAGGTTTCCGAAAGTTAGGTTTCGGGAAGTTAGGTTTCGGGAAGTTAGGTTTCGGAAAGTTAGGTTTCGGGAAGTTAGGTTTCGAAAGTTAGGTTTCGGGAAGTTAGGTTTCCAAAAGTTAGTTATCCGAAAGGTTAGTTTTCCGTAAGTTAGGTTTCGGAAAGTTAGGTTTCCGTAAGTTAGGTTTCCGAAAGTTAGGTTTCGGGAAGTTACGTTTCGGGAAGTTAGGTTTCCGAAAGTTAGGTTTCGGGAAGTTAGGTTTCGGGAAGTTAGGTTTCCGAAAGTTAGGTTTCGGGAAGTTAGGTTTCGGGAAGTTAGGTTTCGGAAAGTTAGGTTTCTGAAAGTTAGGTTAGGTGTCGGGAAGTTAGGTTTCGGGAAGTTAGGTTTCCGTAAATTAGGTTACCGAAAGTTAGGTTAGGTGTCGGGAAGTTAGGTAAGTTAGGTTTCGGAAAGTTAGGTTTCCGAAAGTTAGGTTTCCGAAAGTTAAGTTTCGGGAAGTTAGGTTTCAGAAAGTTATCCGAAAGATAGGTTTCAGGAAGTTAGGTTTCCAAAAGTTAGTTTGTCAGAAAGGTAGTTTTCCGTAAGTTATGTTTCGGAAAGTTAGGTTTCGGGAAGTTAGGTTTCGGAATGTTCGGTTTCCGGAAGTTAGGTTTCGGGAAGTTAGGTTTCGGGAAGTTAGGTTTCAGGAAGTTAGGTTTCGGAAAGTTAGATTTCGGGAAGTTATCCGAAAGTTAGGTTTCGGGAAGTTAGGTTTCCAAAAGTTAGTTATCCGAAAGGTAGTTTTCCGTAAGTTAGGTTTCGGAAAGTTAGGTTTCGGGAAGTTACGTTTCGGGAAGTTAGGTTTCCGAACGTTAGGTTTCGGGAAGTTAGGTTTCAGGAAGTTAGGTTTCGGAAAGTTAGGTTTCTGAAAGTTGGGTTTCCGTAAGTCTGTGTTCGGGAAGTTAGGTTTTCGAATACTACGATTTTACTAACAATGTGGTAATTAATAACTCATTGCTATGATTTATTACAAAATAATAAATTATTAAATGAATATTAGTGGCGCCAACTGATATTCCGAGTTCTATCAGAAAACAATTTTTCTACCACTTTTTTCAATAAATGTTATTTAAATATGATATATATTTACAAGATAATTAACAATTGAATTTAAAAAAAAAAAAAAAAAAAAAAAAAAAAAAAAAAAAAAAAAAAGTGATAATAGTAAACTAATTATTGTTGAAACCAAACGATTAAATTAGCATTAAAAGAAAGGTTATGGCGACATGTAGCGACATCTATTATCTCGATCATAAACTACTTCTTGACTGAAGGTTGTAACACTAACTTTTATCTAAATTGTGAAAAATATATTATTGTTGTTTTACTTGCCAGGTAATTCTTCTATAATTCCTTTTGTTCCATTGTGTATAAGTGAATTTCCTTACGATTAGCACAAACCACGATTTTAAGCACTAAATATATTTTTATTAGAATTTAACCAATTTATTAGGTTTTAAACAATTCACAGCACTTTTCTGGTTATATTTTGTATTTACAGAATATTACGGAGCTAATTTTTTTTTTTATCGTTAGCACAGTTGCGCCCTCTCTACCTACGGGACGGTTTTCGTAAGTTAGGTTTTCGAAAGTTAATCATACGCCTTTATTCAGTAAGACAACACCGTACTATACTATTTAATTATTCATTTGTATCTTCAGTGACAAGAGAGCGTATATTATATGTTTCATTATATAAGTGTTTTATTTAGATGATTTCAAGAGCAAAAAAAAAAAATTATTACGTTTCTTTTAGTTGATTTTCTATAGTCATTTGCTCCTCGATCACTTTCTCTAGGCCCTGGTTTTCTTTCTAGATTTTAATTTTTTTTTATTTATATTTGAATTAATTTCATCAACTATTGTTTTTTTTTTATATTTGTTATTTCGAGTTTTTGTATTTTAATATCATTTTGAATATTTTTTAATATGTACTTTCCCTCCATGATTATTAATTGAAATATAAGTATAAATAAAATAAATTAAAAGTTTGTATGTATCAATACCAATAACTTACTAAGGCCCTCTATTAGATGTTGTAGAACACTACGTTGTGGTTGATGCGACTAAGTGATGTTGTTTAATCGATATTCACTGTGTGAATACACTACTGTAGTGTGACCGGGTTACGATAGATGGCGTTGCATTGTAAATATATTATTTTAGATAGAAATAACTCGTTGAATAGCGTTTGATGTAAGTACCTTATAAATTATTCTACGAATGCCCTCAATGTATTTATAAGCTTTCATTAAGTAATTATTTTGTTTTCATTTGAGAATAATTGTGAAATATGTACGTAATTATTGTTTTACATGCCAAGTAATTCTTCTATAATTCCTTGCGAGGTCCTTTTCGTTCCATTGTATATAACCATAGGGTCTTTATGAATAAAATAAAAATTAGTAAAAAAATATTATAACAGGTGGCGTAAATGTATCGATTTGTTTTCAACGTTCACTTAAAATTCCAAATATTAAAAACAAATTTTAAAAGAAATATTAAAGTTAGGTAAAGTTATATAAAGAATAAATAGTATTTAAAAAAATATATATATAAAACTCGATGATATTCTTGTATTTCTGGCGGCAATAATAGGTACTACGTTGTGATAGCACGATCTTTGATAATAATTATGTATACTCTGTTCACAGATGGCGCCCAATATAATATAAAAATTGATAAATGTAATTAAATTATTTTGCTTTACTTTGATACCGATATAGCTCATAGGTTCATTTCGTTATTTCTCGTTTAATTTTTTTTGCGTTAAAAAAAATAATAATATTTATATTTACATAGTCTATGCAATATATAAAACACGAAATGAAATGTAATAATAAAACAAGAAAATAATGTTTCAAATTGGACACGGTAGATTTAGATTTTAAAGATACACGCACTTAAATAAAAAAAAAAAAAACGTATGTAATATTACCGTGACAATATTCTAAGCAATATAATTTGTAATTGCCATAGTGACCTTGAGACCTTGAGAGCGCGGATTAGCAAAGTCAAATATTTGTATGGACTCGACTATCTGTACTAGTATAGTATTATATGATCTGTGGTATAATTGAATTTCACAAACCACGATTTTAAGCACTAAATATATTTTTATTAGGTTGTAACCATTAACTTCAATTGTACTCATTTCTTGTTAACTTATTTTTACTTAACACTGCAATTCAGACCTTTTCTGGTTATATTTTGTATTTAAAGAATATTACGGAGCATATTCTTAACGTTAGCACAGTTGTGCCCTCTTTCCACACGGTACGGTTTCCGAAAGTTAGGTTTCCATAGGTTAGGTTTCTGAAAGTTAGTTTTCCGAAAGTTAGGTTTCCAAAAGTTAGGTCGCCGAAAGTTAGGTTTCCGTAAGTTAGTTTTCGCAAAGTTAGGTTACCGAAAGTTAGGTTTCGCAAAGTTAGGTTGCTCAAAGTTAGGTTTCCGAAAGTTAGGTTGCTCAAAGTTAGGTTTCCGTAAGTTAGGTTACCGAAAGTTAGGTCACTCACAGTTAGGTTTCCGTAAGTTAGGTTACCGAAAGTTAGGTTTCGCAAAGTTAGGTTGCTCAAAGTTAGGTTACCGAAAGTTAGGTTTCGCAAAGTTAGGTTGCTCAAAGTTAGGTTTCCGTAAGTTAGGTTGCCTTAGGTTAGGTTTCCGAAAGTTAGGTTACCCAAAGTTAGGTTTCCGTAAGTTAGGTTGCCTTAGGTTAGGTTTCTGTAAGTTAGGTTGCTTTAGGTTAGGTTTTCGAAAGTTAGGTTAGGTTAGGTTTCCAAAAGTTAGGTTAGGTTAGGTTTCAAAAAGTTAGGTTAGGTTTCCAAGTTAGGTTCCCAACAGGAGTTAGGTACCGAGCAATCCGGCGCGGACCAACAGCCAGGAGGGAGTTAGGGAGCGGCGTTAGGTCTCCTTCTTGGAGTTAGGTTTCCGGCCGTTTTGCGGTAGTTAGGTGCTGCGCGAAAGTAGGTCGGTCTATTTCGGTGTCCTGCGTTTAGGCGAGAGATGTCGGCAGCCATTTAGGTCCGGAGGTGCCGAGTTAGGCCGAAAGGAGTGTCGGTATGGTGCGCTCGTTATCTCCCGCGGTAGGCCATCAGTTAGGTGGACGCGGTGGGGCTGCAGAAGAGTGTCGGCGTTGCAGGTTTTCTCTGCAGCCGTTAGTGTTTCCCAAGTTAGGTTTGTGTGGTGTGGGGTTCGGTACTTCTCTGATCAGCAGAGTGGACTTAGGATCGTTTGGGTAGGTTTCCCAAATGGGGTTGTCGTTGGGGCGGCCTCATGGTTGGTGGTTCGGCAAAGTCGGGGCGTCGCGGTTGTATGCAAGAGCGATCCCGTGGCGTCCCACATCGGCAGAAGTTGGGTTTTAGTGGGTAGGTTCATTAGCCGGAGAGTTACATACAAAGTCGGGTGTATCCGTAATAGGTTTACTTCAAAAAAAAAAAAGGTTTCCAAGTTAGGTTAGATTTCAGTTAGGTTAGTTAGGTTAGGTTTCAAAAGTTAGGTTAGGTTTCCAAGTTAGGTTAGTTTCAGAAGTTAGGTTAGTAGGTTAGGTTTCCAAAAGTTAGGTTTCAAAAAAGTTAGGTTAGGTTTCCAAGTTAGGTTAGTTTCAAGTTAGGTTAGGTTAGGTTCAAAATCGTGCGTGTATCATTAGGTGTAGAACATTTTAACGTTGGTTAGGTTCTATCTCAATAGAGACAATATTCCATAGACAAAACTCTATAGAGTTGACTTTTAACGTCAGTGTCAATATATACTTTGACATTTGACAGTTGTTACGAGTGTATGTAATGAAAGACCAGCGGTTTAAACGATTTATTGGTATAAAGTAATAATTGCTTATTTCTAATTACTAATACTGTTTTCTCGCAGAAACATACATATAATGGCACAAGTTTAGTATGTGGGACGCGGTCCCTGGCGGAGTGGGTTGTATTTTTTAGATAGGGAAGGGTGACAGGGAGTAAAAAGTTATTGAGACTTAAAGTACAACATATCTAATACATTTCCATACATTTCTTTATCTAAATAAGTGAGTACAAAAGATAAAACGATAAATTAACGAATAGTAAACATCCTTTTTTATGTACAATACATATTTATACAACAATTACTTAAGCTTTATTTGTATTTAATATTTTAATAATTTCACAACAGTACCTATTCTAAACAAAATGATCTTACATTTTGACAAAACTGTTAATTTCTGTTTTATATTACCGCTTAAATAACAACAGATTATCGTAATACAATTTATAAACATGAGTAGACTATTTTTAAAATTTAAGTGTATTTCCTCCAGGGGCCGCGTCCCATATACTAAACTGCAGCCCATTTTTTATTATATAGATAGCTTTATACAATTATTAGTATATATAAAGAAAAGGATACTTTTTCATATAGACTTACAACAAATAGGTAACTCTCACAAAATATTGCTGTTAATAGATCTAAAAATATTTCTATATTATAATATAATCTAGAAACAGCTAATGTACTAAAACTTTCCAGTTACATATTATGAATAGTTTGTAAAATGAAGTTATAATTATTTGTAATAGCCAAGTTATGTACTTAAAGATAAATCTATATATTTTTATTAATATCATTCTTACAACACGTCGATATCTACAGACACGTAAACTATACTTATCCTATGTAATAATATAAAAAAAAAAATTGAAAGTAATAAATACAAAACTTTATAGTTATTACTTCCATTACAAATTAGTTTTCTCCCAAAGATGACATAAATCTAACAGGTGTAAGAACTAATTACTAAGTTCAGCAATGTACAAGTTGTACACTAACTAATAAATTATAAGAGTTAACTTTGATTAAGACTATTATAGTAGTATATTTTAAATTATTATTTAATTATTCTTTTAAATAAGTAGCAATTCAATATTTTATAATTTGTGTGAGCCTGTCATTGTTTTGGCATAGTTCTTTTCCTGTTTTATACAAATTATTTTGAGCTTTCTAATACTTTTTCAATTATAGTAATACAGTTTAATAAGAGTAATTATATTTTATGCCTTTTTTTTTTTAACGTTGTATTTACATAGTTGAGTGTATTTTATTATTATTATATTAATTAAAATCCGTAGCAAAACCAATAAAATATAACATAATAGTAAATTTATATTTCATATGTATTATATATGTAGATACAATCAATAATAGACTACAAATAATCGATAAATAGTGCAAATACATACACACATTATCCATAATATGGATGTTCGAAAGCGCTAACATAAAGTTTAATTTCATTTCATTTTTAAATAAGTAAATACAGATTTAAAGTTGTATTTCGTGACTAACAATGTTGTCGGTCGCGGATTTGATATCATTTTGCGCCAAAACTTGTAGGTAATTTACTAACAGTGAAATTTCTATTTAGCTTATAAATAATATACTATTTATAATCAATATTCAAGTCCTTAAAAAGGTTAATACTTTAAAAAAAAAGAAAAGCTATTGATTTGTGCCATCTAGTATAATTGTATATTTACTTCCGCTACTCCCCGCTAGAGGGCACACTAACTCAACATTGTGAAGATTTCTTATAAAACTGTACTATTCCTATTAGCAATGAATGCTACTTAACATAATTAATGTTGTACATTAAACAATTAAAAAAGAAACTGAGGCAAGTATCCTGTATTCAAGAGACTTCTGCTGCACGACGTTCTGTCGGACACACGT
>CAMUPN010000029.1:0-55057 GCA_947093115.1 Brenthis daphne | reverse complement strand
ATTTAATATAAGCTTTATTGCGATATGTTACATCCCTGTACTGTAGGGATTAATAATGAGTAAGTGCTTCATCAGCATCTTTAACTCCATAGATTTATCCCATAGTAAAGTTCAAGCTCAGTTCGGATCTGATCGCGGAACCATTAACACTTGCCGAATTTCTCACGTCTAAGTGGTCCTACATTAATTATATTATAAATTAATTAGTGTTAATAAATAAATTCTTTTTTTAAAAAGATTTTAATTTTTCCAATGATAACATTTGGTGGCAGCGGTGGGATCCCGAAAACATTCCATAGTGCCTAATAAATAAGGATCCCAATAAAATAAAAACGTGCAAGTGAGTGAGTGAGTGTCTAAATCCAATGTCATAATCCAGTGTCAAGTTCCCGATCCGAACTCAACCCAAGGTCACAGCATTGACCATTCTAAACCGGAAAAATCCCGGTATCCTGAATCACGAAGAGAGTCCATTGTGCAGTAAGCGGTATCTAGCTGTTGAGGCATACACGCCTGACGCAGCTCTGTATCCAGCACCGACCTAATCAACGTGACATCCCGACGGCATCCGGACACCGAGTCCAGTTGTTAAACCCAGGTTCCAGTCAAATCAAAGATGAAGTGTGTGAAACTATTCCTGTGAGTCAAATTATTTCATTTTATTGATCCAGTAATTATCGTGAACAATTTCCAGTGAAAAAAAAAAAAAAAAAAAAACAAACCTTTTATATGTGTAGTCATAATTTACATGTTTATAGAAATATTAAGGCATCTTATAATTTAATTTGTTAATATTTATTAAATTGAAACCTAATTGTAATCTATCTATATATATAAAAGAAAGTCGTGTTAGTTACTTCGCTTATAACTCAAGAACGGCTGAACCGATTTAGCTGAAAATTGGCAGGGAGGTAGTTTAGAGCCAGGAGAAGGACATAGGATACTTTTTATCCCGTTCGACCGCGTTCCAATTTTTATGATATTTTAATTTTTGGATTTCTCTTAGTCCGGAATAGGTAAGTATTAAAACATATAATTAAAATGTGAGAAAGAAAGATTTTTTCTTTTTATAGTACCTAGCGACGAACCCGAGCGAAGCGAGGGTGAGCCGCTAGTTCAATATAATTCAACGCAGTCATTCTTATCAATTATTTCTCATAACTATTATCGCATCCGTAGCGTATCGATTTCATTTGTATTATAATACCTTAGAATACTATACTACTCCTATTTACAGGTTTCGTCTACTCTTAATTTTATTTTTCATATATATATATATATATATATATTTTTACATTTTTTTTTGTTGTTTTGCTTTTGTTCAAAATGTCGAAATCAGATTCCAAAAAGGAATTGAGAGAGACTCGAGTAGAAGAAGAAGAAATCCCATTAAATACTATATTAAAATTTATAAAACCTTTTACCGGTGACCGCGATAAACTTACTGCCTTTTTAAGGAATTGCGACAGCGCAATCTCCTTGGCATCTCCACGACAAGAAGATTTAATTCTAAAATACATCCTTAGTCAATTAGAGGGTAAAGCTGAAACAGCTTGTTCCATAAAAGACTTCGATTCCTGGGCATCTTTAAAAGAATTTCTTAAAACCCAATTCGGTGAGCGTAAACATTACGCCCACCTTCTCACAGAATTACAAGACTGTAGACAAGGCAATCTAGAAACTGTTAGCCAGTTCTCTCTTAGGGTAGAAACTTGCTTGCAGAAATTATTAACTGAGGTCACGGTTTCTAATTCTAAGAAAATGGAGCTAGCGGGTAGGTTAGCAGCTATGGAGGACCTTGCCCTTCATACTTTCACACTAGGTTTACATCCCCGCATTTCCAACCTAGTAAGGTGTAGAGACCCTAAGAATCTAAATGATGCTATAAACTGTGCCATATCGGAGGAGAAAATCCAACAGTTCTCTTCCCGCAATAATTTCAAACAAAAATCCAATGAAAACTGTCCCTAAAAGAAATGACTTTAATGACAGACTCCGATCAAATAATAATATTAATAATGCCAAAAATCAATATGCCCCTTCCCCTTCTAAAGAAGCGCCGTTTTGCAGGTATTGTAGGAAAATCGGTCATACCTTAGATAATTGTAGGCTCCGCGAATATAATAACAAAAAATATTCGAATGGACCTACTAGAACATTTACACCTTACCAATCAACTTCAAAAGCGAATGATTATAAACCAGGTCCCCGCATAAATTATGTAGAAAATGACGAAATTGAAGGTGAGTATGAAACGGATAAAAATTTAAACTAATTACTGCCCCGTATAAGTATCGCACGGGTCAGTCTCTTCCTACTAAAGTCGATACTCACGCTAAATTAAAGACCAATGGACAGGGTAACCAGCCCCAAACTCACGGTCATTCCTTCCAAAAGACCAATGGACAGGGTAATCAGCCCCAAACTCACGGTCTTTCCTTTAAAAGGACCAATGGACAGGGTAACCAGCCCCAAACTCACGGTCATTCCTTCCAAAAGACCAATGGACAGGGTAATCAGCCCCAAACTCACGGTCATTCCTTTCAAAAGATCAATGGACAGGGTAACCAGCCCCAAACTCACGGTCATTCCTTCAAAAAGACCCATGGACAGGGTACTCAGCCCCAAACTCGTGGTCTTTCTTCTACACAGGCCCATGGACAGGGTAGCCAGCCCCAAACTCGTGGTCTTTCTTCTACACAGGCCCATGGACAGGGTAGTCAGCCCCAAACTCGTGGCCTTCCTTGTGAAAAAAATTCTGAAATTGAACAAATTTACGAAATTAATACCAAAAGAAAGTATTTACCTTACGTCGAAGTCCAAACATCTGCTAATAAAAATCCACTTACCTTTCTCGTAGACTCTGGAGCATCCCTTTGCATCTTAAAAAATGATTGCTTAACCAATCCAACACAGCTATGGCGATACCGATGTCAAGGTAAAGGGTATAGACTCAAAAGATGATAGTCCTATAAAAAGTTTAGGTTACCTTAATTTAAAACTACAATTCTCTCAAGACTTACAAATAATACATAAATTCCATGTCTTTGATAGCATTAACTTACCTTATGACGGTATAATAGGCAATGACTTTTTCATACAACATGCCTGTAGTATTAATTATGACTCAAAGTCCCTAGAAATAGAAGATAGCAATATTAAGTTATCATTTAATGAACCTTCCTATACTATTATGCCTCGGACAGAAACAGTAATTGAATGCTCTGTTAAAAATCCTGAAATGAAAGAAGGGATAATATTTGACCAACACATTTCGGACTCATTGCTTGTATCTAATTGTATAGTAAAATTAAAAAATAATAATAGAATTAACCTAACAGTACTTAATGTATCAAATGAACCTATACATATAAATTCGAATTTATTATTCACATTATCCCCAATTGATTATACCGAATTAGGACACAGAAGACAAGGTCAAATAGGAACTAATAGTATTAAAAGAAGCTTACAATTATTCCAACTCCTTCAAACATCACACTTAAATACCGAAGAAATCGATAACCTAAAAGAAATTTGTAATCAATATGCCGATATATTCCATTTACCAGACGATGAACTGACTTCAACAGAAGTCGTCCAACACGAAATTCAAACAACAACTTCGCAACCGATTAGTGTCAAATCTTATAGATTCCCGGAAGTACATAAAGAAGAAGTAAAGTCTCAAATAACAAAAATGTTAAGCCAAAACATTATCCGACCTTCAAAATCTCCATGGTCATCACCTATTTGGATTGTACCAAAGAAATTAGATTCATCTGGCCAAAGAAAATGGAGGATTGTAATAGATTATAGAAAACTTAATGATATAACGATTGGAGAAAGTTATCCTATCCCTCAAATTAGCGAAATATTAGACCAATTAGGCCAAAGTAAATATTTTTCGACGCTAGGCTTAGCGTCCGGGTTTCACCAAATAAATATGAACCCTAAAGATGCACCCAAAACAGCATTTAGTGTACCACAAGGTCATTTTGAATTTAATCGAATGCCCTTTGGTCTTAAAAATGCTCCTGCAACATTCCAGAGAACAATGAACACTGTCCTATCTGGGTTACAGGGTATACATTGTTTTGTGTACCTAGATGATATCGTTGTCTACTCTCACGACCTGTCTTCCCATATCGAGAAACTACATCTAATTTTCGAAAGATTAAGAAACTTTAACCTCAAACTACAACCCGATAAATGCGAGTTCCTTCGCAAAGAAGTCGCATACTTAGGTCACATAATTAGTGACAAAGGAGTTAAACCTAATCCTGATAAAATTAAAGCTGTCATGCAGTTCCCTGTACCGCAATGTCCTAAAGATATCAAGTCTTTCCTTGGCTTAGCTTCTTACTATCGTCGTTTTATTCCAGAGTTTTCAAAATATGCTAAATCATTAACAAATCTCCTCAAGAAAGATGTTCCTTTTAATTGGACAAATAGTCAACAATATGCTTTTGAACAACTTAAAGAAAAACTAGTCACAGCTCCGATTCTTATATATCCAGATTTTACAAAACCGTTCCTTTAACTTGTGATGCATCTAATTATGCCATCTCAGCCGTTCTCTCACAAGGCGATATAGGTAAAGATAGACCCATCGCTTACGCATCCCGAACATTAAATAAGGCAGAATGTAATTACAGTGTTACCGAAAAAGAATGTTTAGCAATCGTCTACGGCACAAAGACCTTCCGTCCCTATCTGTTTGGTCGTCGGTTTACGGTAATCACAGATCATAAGCCTCTGAATTGGCTTTTTAACTGCAAAGACCCCGGATCGAGGTTAGTACGTTGGCGTCTAAAATTAGAAGAATACGACTATGAAATTCAATATAAAAAGGGTAAAATGAATTCAAACGCAGATGCACTCTCGAGATATCCAGTTAACCCTGTACAAGAACAAAATGATCAAAATCCTACAGCTGATTCTAATAGACTTGAAAACTTACCTGAAACTATTGATTTACCTGACAACCTTGATTTACCTGACAACCTTGACTTACCAGATGACTTTGTACTCCCTGAAGATTTAGAACTGCCGGAGGATTTTAATATTCCCACTCCGCCATCTGTCGATAGTAACGTCAGCAACGATGACACATACTCTAAATGCATGAGAACTTTAAATAATAAATTAATAAAATTTGATACTAAAATTGAAGAACATAACGAAAGTCTATTAAAAACAAAAATTAAACATGTAGTCATACCTACTTCTATTGACCTCGACGAATCAAATCATTACGTTGCAGATATTATTGGTAACTTATCGGAGTCCACAGAATTTCTATCTAAAGAAAGAACCTTACACTCATTTGTAACATTTCAGAAGGACAATACAAATTATTATTTATTATTCGTTAAAGTATACCATTATGAAAAGAATACTTATGAAGATATCTTTAAAAGCTTAATTAATCTAAAAACCGAATTTATTGCAAACAATGTTACAGAATTTAGTATAACCGATTTCCGCAATCCTTTTGATGTACATACATTTACAAAAATATATAACATAATTACGTACCTATTCCACAATACAAACATAATTATCCACATTTATAAAAATTCCATTATATATCCAACGATAACTGAAATAAATAAGATCTTAAAAGAGAACCATGATATCCCTATCTCAGGTCATCTAGGTTCTAATAGAATGTTAAATAGAATCCAAGAACGATATTACTGGCGAAACATGCGCAGTGACGTCGAAAATTATGTCCGCAAATGTGAATTATGCCAAACCAATAAAGCCCTGCGTAAAGTTAACCGAGCTCCTATGCAGATTACGAGTACATCTACACAACCCTTTGAACGTGTCGCGCTAGATCTCGTTGGCCCTCTCCCGGAGGCCGGACCTTCTAAATATAAATTTATACTTACACTACAGGATGACCTTACAAAATATTCAGCTGCATATCCCTTACCCAACGCCACGGCTGAGGAATCTGCCGAGTGCCTTATCCACTTCATCTGTCAATTCGGCATACCGAAATCTATCTTAACAGACCAGGGTACAAACTTCACGGCTGAATTATTTAAACAAACGTGCACTTTTCTCAAAATTAAACAACTTTGGTCCAGTCCTTATCACCCACAAACTCAGGGTGCTCTTGAACGTAGTCACTCCACCCTAAAGGAGTATCTTAAGTCCTTTATAAATGAACACCAAGATAATTGGCCAAGGTATGTTTTCACTGCAATGCTCACGTATAATACTACAGTTCACTCAACAACAAATTTTACCCCATATGAATTAGTTTTTGGCCATAAGCCCTTTATCCCGTCCTCTATTTACGATACTTCCTTAGAACCGACATATAATAGCTATGTACGTGTTCTACAACAACGTTTAAAGCTTTCTAGAGAAAAGGCTCTAGGGAACATATTAAAATCAAAATCGATTTCCAAATCATACTATGATAAACGAACTAAGCCCATTAAGTATAAAGTAGGTGATATGGTGTATGTGAAAAATCACTTACGGCTCCGTAAGGCCTTATCACCCATATGGAAAGGTCCCTTTAAAGTTGTCCGAATAAACGGAAACAACACATTAACATTACTAATAAATCGTCGACACGTAAAGTATCATTACGATGAGCTCAAACTAGCGGAAACTAATTCCGAATAAACATATTTTATCATAAGATTTTATATTTTACATTTTATTTTTATTGAATTTTATTGATTCATTTCAAACTAATTGTTACTTAAGCGTAGATGTAGTTATTTAGACGTAGCATAGATAATAAAACTAGATTCTGTCATATTTCAGAATTACCACGGCGATTAACTTCATTGTCGCATCAAATATTATAGAACAGATAAACGAAAGTCCCGGAATCTATTTCGACCCAGCGGGTTCTATTAAAATCACGGATGATTACCTTCATGTATTAATTCCCATTGACATTAGTTACATAAAACCTCACATCGATAATATAAAAACCATCTTAGGAACCGCTAGATTTTTCTGTCAACAGAGTGAATATAACAATAATTCTAAATGTCATAATTATTTGTTACCTTTGGTGCCGCGTCTTGACAGTATTCTAAGAGATTATAGTGCTATATCACATTTGATTTCGGATAGAGATAAAAGATCTGCGTGGTTTGCTGGAATTGGGTCCGCATTTAAACAGATAATAGGAACAATGGATGAGAATGACGCAATCAGATACAATAATGCCATTCAAACTTTAGATGATAATAATAAAAAACTTGCTTCTCTTGTTAAAGATAAAATTCTGATGACAAATGCAGCCATAAATAATCATAACGAAACCTTAAAAGCTATTAAAATCAACGAAGCCCGTTTGAATAGCGCTATTGAATCCTTAAATATTGGTGTTAACGGCCTATCCAATACAACATCAATACTATATGTAGAATCGAAAATGAACGAAATTTATAATGAGTTATCTTCTAGTTTATTTACTCTATCATTTAGAATCGAGAATGTCATCGACTCTATTATGTTTACAAAAAGCCACTCGATTCACCCATCTGTTATTACACCAACACAACTCTACGAAGAATTATCTCACAATGTTAAAAATTTAGATAATAATTTAGAATTACCTTTAAGTTTAAGTCTAAATAGTATACATTCTTTGATTAACTTAGCGCAACTGTCATGCTACTACGTAAATAAGGAAATTGTATTTGTAATTAAGATACCCTTAGTTACTAGAATAGAATACAGTTTGTATAACACTATACCTGTACCGATTCCACACGACAAAAACCATCCTTATTCCTATGCGATGGTGATTCCAAATTGTAATTACATAGCTATAAGTAGAGATAAGACAACATATATATATCTTAATGATTTAAGAGATTGTGTTAATATTATTAATGATATTCATATTTGTAACAAATTGAATGCATATTCAGTTCAAAATATCCCTACTTGTGAAACAGAAATTTTATGTAATGTGTTAGATAAATTACCTCAGCAGTGTAAAACTAAAATAATTCATGGAAAAATCGATATCTGGCAAGAACTAACTAGTAATAGATGGTTATTTGTTGAGACCGATCCTATTAAACTCACTGTTGAATGTCAAGGGCAAATATCAGATTTTAAATTATTAGGTACTGGCATAATGAATTTACCGCCAAGCTGTAAAGCCTTCTGCAGAAATAAAGAATTTTCAAGTAGAAATAACTTTAATATAACTGTAAAACCTGTAACGTCAGATTTTAACTTAATTAACGACCCTTGCTGTGATGAAATGAAATTTAAATCTCAAGAACCAAAATTGAAACCAATAAAATTAATTGAAGCAAATTTGGAAAAACTTACAAATGTCGCAAATGACCAATTTATGACAGATATCGATAAAATATTAAATGAGCCTAATCCACTTGTCAAATACGATTCACATTATCCTATACTTACATACTGTATAATTGTTTTCATTTTAATTTTTATATGTTTTAAAATTTATCAGAAATTTGGCAATTGTTTTAACTTTAAATCAAAAGATATTAGAAATCCCGATGCAACAATCGGACCTAGTCAGGAAACAGAGGAAATACCAGTTCCAAGACTCAGGATAATTGCCTGAAACTTAGCATTAAAATGTAAGTTTCCTCTTATCGGGGGGGCTGTTAAATCCCTGTACTGTAGGGATTAATAATGAGTAAGTGCTTCATCAGCATCTTTAACTCCATAGATTTATCCCATAGTAAAGTTCAAGTTCAGTTCGGATCTGATCGCGGAACCATTAACACTTGCCGAATTTCTCACGTCTAAGTTGTCCTACATTAATTATATTATAAATTAATTAGTGTTAATAAATAAATTCTTTTTTAAAAAGATTTTAATTTTTCCAATGATAACAGTACGTGGCTTTTGTTCACAATTTCAAGGGTTTTTAGCGCGGAACCCTAATTCTTTTTCTAAAATAAAAGTAGCAGAAATTACTCGTTATAATATCATCTATATGTCAGTACAAATCCCGTCAAAATCAGTCTACGTTGCGGAGATTAGCCGGAACAGACAGAAAGACGGACAAAATTATAAAATAAATAGATATTTTTTCTTATAAGTACCGTACTTATAAACAAACTGTTATTTTGATATTAGAAACAGACACTTCAATTTTATCTATTCGTATACACTAGTGTCTTAACCTTGCTCTCCTTATGTTCCTATGTGCTTAACAGTAACAATTTGTTATTCCAGATAAAACTCTGTGTATTATAGTTTCATCCAAACCTGCCCAGCTATTTCGGGCTTAAGCTTAAAACCTTTATTCAGTAAGATTTTTATTTAGTGCCAGTTTTTCAGTAAGGTTTGCAATAAACTATTTTCTACTAAAATTTGTACTCTATCGGGATTAAAAGTGGTCAATTTTATACGTTGCTCCGATGCTAGATGAAAGCTGGATAAACAAAAACAGATGTTTGTATTTATATAAGCAGTGAGCGTGGCCGATGGGAAATCCCATCGATTTCCCATCAGCAATATTACCAGAAGACTAAACGTAAATTTTTATATTTCTAACTTCATAAACGATATACATCGATACAATCTTTCATCTCTCGTTGTACTTGTTTTGGGGGTGAATTTCCAAAAACTCTTCATTAGTGCAAATCTTCGTTATGTAAGAAATTGTTGTGCCTTTTTAACTTCTAATCTTAGCGGTTTGAGCTGTGAGTCAAGTTTATCTATATATAGATACTAGTGAAGCACCCTCGCTTCGCTCGGGTCCGTCCCTAGCTTGTTTCCCCATTCAAACTTTCATCTCCATTCTCACCCATCTAAGGGATGATTTCCGGAATCAAAACAATTTCTCTCACTTTTCATATTACCATGAAATTAAAAAAAAACATTTTTTTTTAATTTTCTTCAATACAAAGCTTGTCCTGACAATAACAAACATAAAAAAAAGAATTATCCAATTTGGTGCAGTCGATCGTAAGTCATGCGCACATTTCGGTGATTTATTTTTATTTATATAGATAATTAAGTATTTTTTTCTCCTTTCTCAGAAAATTTTCTTTTTTTTTTTTGTTAAGTCGCTATTGGCAAGCTTTAGTATTTATTATAAATAAAAAAATTGGAAACAGTTTTTTTTTATATATAGGTAGGTACTAATCGTAAGTATATTTTTTTCACATATAATATGTTTTACTAAAATTTTCAATAATGATTACGGTCAAATTTTGGCCACTGCTCAAACTAGAAATAGAAATGTTAAAGTGCTTTTTACTTTCGAACTGAATAACTCGTGGAAATAAGTTGCAGTTTGAGGAAGAGAAAGTTTGCTAGTATTAGTTGGTCGTGAACGAATACGTCCCTATGGCTTGCCACTAGCGAAGCGACCATGTTATATACCTTTTTTTTAATTTTGGGAAATGCATTTATGCATACCACCTGTATACATACAGGTGGTTATGTGGGACTCACCGGCAATAAAAGCCTGTACTAAACACTAAAACCCAACGGAACCTCCCCCATCTTAATGGGGCGTTGCAGGATCGCTTACGCACTCAACCACGACACCAGGTCTGCTTCGGCAAATCCGATACAGATGCAACCAAACGATTGCTTCCACGTCCACTCTGCTCAGAGAAGTACCAAGAGCAACTAAAAGTAAACAAAAAAAAGTACCCAAAATCTAAAAATTCAGAACTGTTTATTTTGTATCTATGAATATATAATATATAGTCTAATTTTATACTAACCCTTAAAACGTACCTAGGGACGAACCCGAGCGAAACAAGGGTGAGTCGCTTGTCTTATTATAAAAAAATCCGTAAATATAAAAAAATAAACATTTTTTACCAAGAAACTACATATATAATTTGTTAGTCTAGCGAATCAGATACCCCTTCATAGATGAGAAAAACGCTTACGACAAGAAAATGTTTGGAATAATTTGTTCATCGTTACATTATGTATGTTGTAACTTTCCTTTTCCTTATGTGAATGATATATAATAGTTTGGCTCAGTGACAACGCATCTTGTTCCTTTTTTTTTAAATTAATAGTCGTGGGTTCAGTATATTTATATCGATACTAGCATTGCCCGCGGCTCCGCCCGCGTTCAGATGACCAAAAACCAAATTCTTATATTTTACATATTAGTATACTCTTACAATGTAGTTTTGGTATTTTTTCTTAGAAATGAGATACTTTCCCGCGGTAAAAATTTTCTATATGTTGACCCGGATAACCGGCTATCATCATATAAATTTTCATCAAAATAGCTCCAGTGGTTTTTCTGTGATACGGTAACAGACAGACATACAGACAGACAAAAATTCTAAAAACTATGGATTCTCAAAATTTCATCAATTTTTGTCCAGTGGTTTTCTCGTGATGCGTTCCCAGACAAATAGACAGACAGACAAAAATTATAAGAAAATTCTAAAAACTATACATTCGTCCTCTGTATAGATAATAATGTTTATTTCAATAAGATTTACCAAAAAAATATTTAATGTACAGATTCGGCTTAGTTACAATTTTATTATATTATGTATAGATATGTACTTATATTGCAAAAGTATAGTTTAAGAATACTTTATAATTATTATAATATGAATGTTTTTTTTCCTACTAATAAAACATATTTCTCTAATATATAAAAATCTCGTGTCACAGTATTTGTAACAATACTCCCCCGAAACGGCTTGACCGATTCTTATGAAATTTTGTGTGTGTATTCAGTAGGTCTGAGAATAGGACGTAAACTATTTTTCATAACCCTAAGTGATAAGGGTGGTCCATCTCAAAACAAAAAAATATTTTTTTGGATAAAATATTTTTTTTTAACTTAAATACATACAAATCTTATTGTTCACTAGGGACGAATCCGATCGGAACGAGAGTGAGTCGCTAGTATATTTATAATGTTTATAATGTAGGTTGACGATATATATTAAGTTTATAATAAAACTTCGAAATATTACTGGCATATATTTTTATTTTATATAAATTTTTTTTTCTGTACTTTTGAAACATCAATAAAATGGTCAGTACCTCTTAAATAATGAGTGACATAATCTATATATATAAAAATGAATCCCTATTTCCCTTGGTCACGCGATCACGCGTAAACGACTGGACCGATTTAACTATTTTTTTTGTTGTGTTTGTTAT
The DNA here is from genome assembly GCA_947093115.1 of Brenthis daphne. Lineage (NCBI taxonomy): Eukaryota > Metazoa > Arthropoda > Insecta > Lepidoptera > Nymphalidae > Brenthis > Brenthis daphne. Next base: position 42,916 of record CAMUPN010000029.1, on the reverse strand, counting down.
TGTCAGGAGAAGGTTCTTATGAAAGAAAAAATTGAAAAATTAACGAAAAAAATTAAAATGTATATGGCTAACGCTGGCTAATAACTATTTATATCTGTTTAAAACGTACCTAGCGACGAACCCGAGCGAAGCGAGGGTGAGCCGCTAGTTTATAATAATAATTTACAGTATTACAAACATGACTAGGCGCGGGAAAACAAATAAATATCCGCGAGTTGTTTTTTTTTAAATACATTCCTATCGGCCAAGGTCACATAACTAAATGCTTTATACATAAATCATTACAAATTAATAAAATATATAATAATTTTTTCATTAAACCGCTCATATATAAAATACAACCTTACAATAAGTTATAATTAAAAGTAAAGAAAATTTATGAAAATATATTTGATTATATTATCGCGACAGCTTCTTATTTATTGCTCAAAAGGCAAATTCTAACTACGAACTTTCTTTGATCCTATAAAATATATATAGTAATTCTAATTGAAAGTCCCGGAAAATTAAAATTAAAATTAGTCCGGAAATTTGAAAATGAATATCGGAATTCTGTAGAGTAAATAACAGTGCATAACTCAATATTTCCTATGGACATGTTCATTTTAAAAATCTTATCGTATTAAATTACATAGTTAATTTGAATATATCTAATTTTACGTACACGTTATATAGAATTATATTGTACCCCTTTTTCTTTTTCTTCTCTGCATATGAATATATATGAATACGTTATTTATAAGATTTTTTTTTTAAATTTTCGTTTGTCTGTCTGTTTGTTCCGGCTAATCTCCAAAATATCTGGACCGACTTTGTCAAGGCTTTCACTAGCAGAAAGCTGATATTATAAGAAGTAACTTAAGCTACTTTTATTTTTAAAATATAGATTAGAGATTCGCGCAAAAAAATAAAACTCATGACATTGTAAACAAAATTCGATTCAAGTGGGGAACTATAATAAATATATTACAAAATAAAATAATTTATATATATATATATATATATATATATATATATATTTATATATAACTATTTTTATCGTTTTAAAATATACTTAGGGATGCATTCAATTAGGGATGTATATAATGCTATTACGATGTAGGTAAAGAAATGGAACCCACACCATCCATTTCGGTATACAAGCCTAATGGCACTTTACCACAGTACCCTAAGGCTGTTATACCGAAGTGTAAGACCACTATATTACGATAAAATAGATAGCAGAATGTGATCAAATTGCAGGCAGGCAATATTTGACACGAGACCCTTAGCCTATGTCTAACGAATACCTAAGAAATTACTTTCACACGACGGACAACACGTTTGACTCAATTTGTAGTGACCCTACTTGCTGTGCCAGCGGTCGCGGGTTCGAATCCCGTTAGGGGTATTCATTAGTGTGATGAGCACGAATGTTTGTACTTTATATTTATAATATGTATGTATGTATGTATTTAAAGTTAAATGTATGTATATGTGTAGTGAATCAACTATCTGGTATCCATACCACAAACCTCGTAGCTTACCATAGAACTAGATGGTGCTGTGTGTTAATGCTTCAACAAATAAATTCACACGTTTTAGCTTTTAGGTTTTCTTGTAGAAAAAGTCACTTTTCACGGAATAAAAAAGACAACGAATTTCAGTTTATATTTTATTCTTAATTTTAGTTAAGATGGTTTACTTATTGTAAGTTGCGATTAAATTAGTAAATAATTCGTAAATAAATAATGAAATAGTAGAAAACGTTTGAATTTTTATAGTATAAGAGAGATGTTTCCATATAAAGTAAAACTGACTGATTTATTAACGCTCAGACCAAACTATTGGCCATAAAAAGTTAAAATATAAAATACTAGCGGCTCAGCCTCGCTTCGCTCAGGTTCGCCTCTAGAAAACAAATGAAAATCTATCCCATGGGAACCGTACAATTTTTCAGGATAAAAAATAGCCTTTGTTATATTCTAATGTATGAACTATATTAGTGTAAAGTTTCATTAAAATTCATTCAGTAGTTTTTGCGAGAAAAAGTAACAAACATCCATACATTGATTCATTCAGACATCCATACATCCTCACAAACTTCTGCATTTATAATATTAGTAGGAATTGAAAATGAAATGTTTATGGAAGGATTATATGGACAATTTAAATATTCAAAATTTTTTAAAAAGAAAAGAGCAGTTTATATGGACAATAATGATATTTCCAAACAAGCTACTCGTATCATTTGCTCTTCAACGCTATTTAGTACAAGTTTTAGGGCGTTTTCGTAAATTTAATGTCTCAGAATTTTAAAAAGATTTGGAGAAGTTCTAAATATAGGATACTTTTAAGATAGGTTTTTACTTGACTTTCAGACTGCCTTTGATCAATTACAGTGTCAATACATCAGAAGCTGCAACATCTCATTTAAAAGGCAACATATTTTGCTTTTGAATACAGTTTATTTTAAGACAGGAAAGTAAATGAAATGAAAGGTACTCAATAAAAATACTAAATTAATTTCATAATATAAAATGACAAACTTATCGATTACTAGCGACTCACCCTTGCTCCGCTCGGGTTCGTCCCTTGGTACGTTTTAACGGTTAGTTCCCAGACAAACAAACAAGCGGACATACAAACATTTTTAAAACAATAGATTAGGCATCTTTATCGATAATAATGATTATTTCAATAAGATTTTCCAAAAACTATTTAATGTACAGATTCGACTCAGAAATTTATTATTTGTATAGGTAGATGGAGTTTTACATAACGAATATACTTATGTATATTCGTACAATGAACGCATTAAGACATAATTTTTGAAATTTCATGCTCTAAGGGAAGTTCACAATCATTAAAGTCTGCTTATAGAATTCGTTATCTGTAACCAAGTTGTTAAATCTTTAAAAATTATGTATCTACATTGCACATATACTACATACACATTTTATCATTTATAACGTCTTACTACTGGTCACGGGTCTCAGTGCGAGAGGGAAGAAGCCATAATCCACCGGGCTGGCCAAGCACGGGTTAGCGGACTTCACACGTCTTTTGAAAACTACATATACTCACAGACATGCAGATTTCCTCACAATGTTTTCTTTAACCATAAGACAATTCTTATAATAGGTAATCTTGTCGAAAACGATTTGCACACAAATATCAAAAGTGCGACACGCGGGATTTGAACTCGCCCTTGGTTTCCCAAGCAAATCCATTAACACAGGACTACCACCGCCACACCGTTAAAAAAATAACTCGCACAAAAATCGAACCTGTAACCTCTATCTCACAACAATATATCCAATCATCTAACTGAGAGCAAAGAATGTTATTAGCGGTAACATCACAATGGGTAGTTAATTGTATATTGTTAAATTATATGTTTCAGAATACTCCACTGATGAAGTTCAACTGTTGGGAACAATTGATTCGTCTTTGTCGCTTGTTACTCCTATGTACTTTGTAAGTTCAAAACTTTAATTATATAATATATATAGTACGTTCTTAGAAAGCAAGTATATACAGTCGTTACATTAATGTTGTAGAGTGATTATAAATTAAGTTGTTGTATCTGAGATTGAACATCAGTATTTGGGTTATTTTCATCATAATTATTATTATTATCTAATACAATGAAGAAAGGTATGGTATCCAAAATTTGCATGTTTTGCCATTTGTTGGGACATTAACAAACAACACCGTCTAGTTCCATGGTAAGCTACGAGGCTTGTGTTATGGATACCAGATAGTTGATACACTACATATATATAGCTTTAAATACATATTTGGCCGTTGCAGCGATAATTAATTATTTTAATCTATTTTATTAAAAATACAAATAAAGATCGTGCTTAATATTGTACGCCATAATATAATGTCACTATATTCTTCTTTTTTAGTTTGTAATATATAGAAAGACTAGCATTGCCCGCGGCTCCGCCCGCGTTCAGATGACCAAAAAACCAAGTTCTCAAGTTTTACATATTAGTGTACTCTTACATTGCAGTTTTTGTATTTTTTCACAGAAATGAGATATTTTCCCGCGGTAAAAAGTGTCCTATATGTTGACCCGGATAACGAGCTGTCACCATACCAAATTTATCAAAATCCCTCCTGTGGTTTTTCTGTGATGCGGTAACAGACAGACAGACAGACAGACAAAAATTCTAAAATCTATACATTCGGCCTCTGTATCGATAATAATGTCTATTGCAATAAGATTTTCCAAAAAATATTTAATGTACAAATTCGGCTTATTTAGAATTTTATTATATATAGATAAATAAAAAAGGTCTTCATAAAAAAAGAACAGTATAAAAAGGATACGTGTGTATATTTGTGTGTTCCTATACATACATATTATAAATATATATTTATGATTTATTATGAATGAATGAATCTATATTTGGCCAGAGAGCGAAACTGTGGCTTAATCCTTCTTGCATTCAGAGAAGTTAAACTCAGCATTCGCACATTAAAAGGCCTCGACTCGGCATATCCATATTAAGGTACTTGTACGATACCAATATAAAAGCAATCAATAAAAGATAAGACGTCTTTCTGTACCGGATAGCAGGTTAATTATCACGGATTTGATTAATCTAGGCTTTTTTTCTTCGAATCTTATAATCTATACTAAAATTATAAAGAGGAAATATTTTTTGTTTGTTTGTTTGTACTGAATAAGCTCTGAAACTACTGAACCGATTTAGATGAAATTTGGTAAGAAGATAGTTTGTTAGTTTGATTGTTGTTTCAGAAATAATCCCTTAAGGGAGTGAAAATGGGGATGAAAGTTTTTATGAGGAGTCAACCTAGGCACGAACTCAAGCGAAGCGAGGGTGAGTCACTAGTATTTTATATATTAAATAAACACTGCATATATTTATGTTTGTTCATAGTTTGAAAGCAACGGAAGCATTGTTAGAGGCTCGGATATCCTGTGACAAATGGATGGTTCCGGTTATCACTACGGACCACTGAGCCGATTAGGCATGCTTGTTTAAACAAATGTGTTTCACATAATTTAATTGAATGGTCTATTTTTAGACGAGGTTCTAACTAGAAAGCTTCATTTTTTTTGCGTTTGTGCTTTATAAGTGAAGCTATTTTTTTAATCTTATTCATGAAATACTTATTACTCCTAGAAGAGACTTTTCTCTTAAGAGGACATAATTCATGATGTTTTTGAACGTTAACTAAATCAGGTCTTGAACATTATCATTATAATATTAAATGACATAAATAATACTAAAAGTATTGATAATTATAGTTTTAAAAACTAAAACGTAAAGCTTTTGAAAAGTTTTAAAGCTCATTTTACTTGTATCTCTTGAAGGTATCAAATTATAGTCATGATTTATATAGGCGTATGCGAAGAATGAAAACGATACGGCAACGAGAACAAAGTTATAATCGTCTTCTAAAATTTGATTACATCCTTTGCGACAACATTACAAGTTTATAACATTGTGATTTAAACAAATAACAAAAAGTGAAGCGAAGAGCGTTTAAGGGTAATTTTCAACTAAATAAAAATGGCAACATATGTATTACGAAAGATTATCATACTACGGTACAAATGGAGGTCCTGGGTTCGAGTGCCGGATCAGGTCAAGTTTAGTCATTGAGCTAGTTTCAGTAAGATTAGCCAACGTGGCTAAAATCGGACAGAAAGTTATCATAATATTATTAAAATGCTTGTTAGTTCTTCACATTGAAATGGCTCGAGGGATATGAATGAAATTTAGTACACAAATAGATTATGACCAGGAGTAATATAGATGTTATTGTCAACTAGCGACTCCCCATACAAACTTTTATCCCCATTTTCATTCCCTTGAGGGATGATTTTAGGATATAAAATATCCTATGTCCTTTCCAGGGTCTGAAACTATCTTCTTACCAAATTTCATCTAAATCAGTTCAGTAGATCCAGAGATTACCCCGTGCAACGTCACAAACTCACTCACAAACTTTACCTCTTTATAATATTAGTTTAGATAAAGCATTTACCAAAAGGTAGTGATGCTTGTATTTAATATTAATAATATAAAACGCATCTAGAGAAGCTCCCAAATGAAGCTGGGATAAATCACTAGGTAGGTATGTTCAGCTCTTTTAACGTCTCACTGCTGGTCACAGGCTTCCCTTCAATACGAGTATTATCAGGTCATAGTTCACCATGCTGGCTTAGTGCGGGTTAGCGGACTTCACATGTCTTGCGAAAACTTGCTAGGTTCTCTCAGACATACATGGTTCCGTAAGGCAAGTGATAATCATATTGAAAAATGACTAGCTTGATAAAAATTGATAATATAACAGTTATAACTCACTTATAACATAGATAATACAGGATTTCATAAAACTGTTCTTGATACTGGCAGTAAGCCAGATATACTTGGGTTGATTCCAACACAACAAATTGCTGACATCAAATATCATGATTAACATTCTAGACTTCCTGTTTCACTCACGATACACGGTTATAGATACTTGTAACAATATGTCGGGTTGATATAGTTATGTTAATGCACAATGCGATGAAAAGATAACTATTTTTGATCAAAGTTTAAAAGGTTTCAAATTTGGTGTTTTCTTTTTGGCCGTTCAATGAGATTTGTTTTTAACTTTTGAACGTCGAACGACGGCATTTGTCCCCGTCTTGTAATTATCTATTTTTAATAAATAAGTTCATATAAATGTTGTTTTAACTGAAGAGTGATCCTAAATGTGAAAAAATTCCTAAGAGTGAAAAAAATACTCTGAAAGTTATTTTGATTTGTTTGTTTGTCCTTCTTTCACGTCAAAACAGAGTGACAAATTGGCGTGATTTTTTGTATGCAGATAGTTGGAGGGCTGGAGAGTGACATAGGCTACTTTTTAACGCGGGAGATTATCTCATTCTCACGGGAAAACACGTTATAATACAACCCAAAAAAATATGTATGATTACAATTACTTGAAACTTGGTATAAATGCTCTTCAATACAATTAAATAAATACGTGTTTTAGCACTTTTCGAAATTTATCCCATAAGAGGAGAAAAAGAGGGGATGAAAATTTGTATGAAACCAACCATTTTAGAGTTTTTGTGTAGTTTTACCGCGAGCGAAGCCACGAGTTCTGCTAGTTTACTATAAATATGTTTGTATTGCCCTAGTTAAAGCAAAGTGCTTTGTACAAAAATTAACTCATGATACCTCGTTACTGTTAATTACTTTTTAAATTAAAAAGTACACCGATTTTAAAATTACTTTTAAAGTAACCTTGAACATAATATTAGGTTAGATACATAATATATTAAAAGAAATACCTTATTAATTTTGAGAAGTACAGCACAAAAGCCTAGAGAAATTTATACAAAATATATTTTCCTGGTCTAAATTATATGCTAATGATATTAAAATCAGTACGACGTCGCAATTGGCAAATGAAATAGAAATTTTAAAGCTACAGTTTTATGTTAAAACTGATCTGAGATGTTTTCCATTAAAAGAATTTGAAATTCTTGATCAGAAGGAGTTTTATTGAAAACTTTATGTAAATCTCTTTTATGGAACCAATAACGAAATTAAATTTTTAGATACTCTCCATTTTTCGTCGTAATTTTAAACTCTTAGCAATGAAATAAAATGCGAATTAAGTAATGGATTTTACAATACAAATTTCACATTTTAGTTATTGGTGAAAATTCAAGATTTCCAAAATTACTACAACATACGTTTGTAATGAACTTTAGCACTGAAGCTTGAAAAAAGAATATCTCAGCAAAAAGCTCGAAAGCACTTACCCTATTGGGTTTGACGTATATTATACTTTTTTCAAACAAGGGATCTATAAAAAGTAATTTAATGCCTCAAGTTGCATCCAGCCTTTTATGAAACGTAGAAAGGACGTATAAAGTGACAGATCCATTATCAGGATTGAGAATATTATTTTGAATTGAAAAGAAACTAAGAAAAATTACTTGGTAACTTATAAAATATTTTCTTTTACATTAAAAGAATGATGTCAGATTTGTAAGTGTGAAGATATTTAAAAAAAACCTTAGTTTTAGACCTAGACCAAAAACGTTGTATTATTATATTACTTTGATTTTGATACTTCGATTATAATATTATAGACTTGAGAATGAAAACAAAAGTGCAACTTTTACACTTAAGCTTCTAACAATTTAAATTCATAACTTTTACTATACCAGTATACAAATTAACCTTATACTTTACAGGATAGTCAAATTAAAAAATTTAAGAAAAATTGAATTAGAACAAAAATATCTGATTTTAGCTGATTTACCGACATAAAAAAAGAATAGGTATTTAATTCAAATGTAACATTTTTGTATGTTACGCGATATCGTTTTTAAAAATTGCAAATTGATTTAATAGTTATTTTTAATGAATAGGCTGTATATTAAGGGTAACTTCATATAAACAAATCCCTGTCCAAATATGAGTCTTCTACATTCTATGGGACATCGGTGAAGTCAATTGTGTCAATACGACACTCCCAGAAGCCACACAACAAAAAGAATTAAATTTGAAAATTAACCTTGAAGTCCATTCTATCATCTACGGTGTCAACTAACAACACTACATCAGATGAGCACAAAACGTACGTGAAATCAGTGCTTATGGTTGAAATACTTAAACGAAAACACACTTTGAAAAAGAAATAAATTCCAGTTTGCTCTCTTCTGTGAAATAGTAACAAAATCACTTTAAGCATCTAGTAAAGGATTGGGATAGCCATCCGAATCGTTTACGGTCTAACGCGTTTAATACTACAGTTACTTTCCATTGCCAGCTCAACGATGGCTGCTGGAATTCAGTTGGTATGAAATCCTTTAATCGATCGACTTATAGGCGGATGTTTGATTCGAAATGGTCAGAGTTCGGTTTCTGGCTGATGTAATTTTTACTATTATTATAAATACAAAAATATGGTTGTTCTTTATTAGTAACACTATCTTACATGAGTCTTTTAACTTTCATGATCATTGATAGTATTTGTAGTAAAACTTTTTCAGTTACTTTTAAGAATTCCAGCTATTTCGGTACTTTTACAAATACTGGTCACGGGTACACTGAAGACTTTGCGGGTGGATTATTGGCAGATATCTATTTACATTCCTTCTAATTCGTTGTTTACCCTTATGGAAAATCGGCAAAGAAAAACATTGTAAATCAGCACTTTTTTCACACTTGGACATGAAAGGTATATGAATTTTTTTTTCCATTTTTATATTACCTCAATACGGTGTTACAATGCTGTTCCTTGCACGTGTCGAAATGCAGAATTGATTTTGTTTGTTACCTCGTGACACGTTAAAGCTTCAACCAATCGTGATGTAATTCGGTTCGCATGTATTTTATACAATACTAGCGGACCCGACAGACGTTGTCCTGTCTACAATGATAACAAAACTTTTTTTTAATTTGATCGCAGCGCTAACTGTCGGGACAGACTAAAATTAAAATTCGAATATTATTTAAAATTTGACACTGCGATGGTAGCGCCGTCTGTCGGATCCAATGTAAAACATTCCAAAATCAACAACTACTAATAAATTCGCCTATCCCTATTAACATTGTCGGATATGCAAATTTGTCATTTTCTTTTTATTTCATTAATCACTCTTAAAAAGTCTCTTCTTTTAGTAGCTGCAACAAAAAAATATTTTTTACGAGTAGTTTTTAAAATAGCCACGTTAACATTGTCGTATATGTCACGACCGCCAGTTAATAATGACGGATATCAACTTGCAACAATGTTCGCGGTTCGCGAGGGGCGGCAATGCATGCGGTTGTGCCAGTACCAACCACGTTACACGGGCGAGCGCAAGTTGCGTAATATTACGTTACTATAGATTATTATTTTCTATATTTTGTTCTTATTAATAAGAATTATGTATACTAGGTCCGCACGCTTAATAAAATTAGCCATTAAACAATCTGAAGACAATTTAATGGATAAAAACAAGAGTGTTGACTTAAACATTTTGACTACTGCAGATGAAGATGAAGAAAAAGGTAAATATTTTTTATTATTTTAATTCTAAAATAGCTTTCTTAACATGATACTAATTATTTAAGAATAAACTAATTTCAGTAATTGCTTTTATTCTATTGTTACTGAAATATGTGGAATAGTTCGGTTAAAATTGTAGGATGTGACATAACCGACATTGTTAATTGTCTTGAATGGAGTAAAATATGTCAGTAGTACCAGATCCGACTTTGTTAGTTGTTTTAATGTATGTCCAATTTGTCGGAAGTATTACTTGCTACTTTGTTAACGGTAAGTATTTTAAAATGTTATGTAGGATGTGGTAGATTTTGCTTTGTTAACTGTTTAATGGTGTATTTTATATGTCGGTTGTGGTATTTTAATTTATATTTTTTATATTGCTATTATAAAAAATGCCTTTTGACGCTTTTGGTTCACCTATACGGGTTAGGTTCTATTGACTGATAATAATTTTCGCACTACAACATACACACAAATACATATTTCTTTTATTTATTGCTAGTCTAACTTTTTATTATTAATATGTTTTTTTTAGTAAATAGAGAATCTCCATTGCCATGTGGTTTCCGAAACCAGTTAATTAAATGAAATGAAATGCTTGGTGACGATTTCAATGATATATATATATATATATATATATATATATTTATTGATCTCGACTTTTTACTGAACGTCATGAGTCTACTACCAGTTCGGAAAGAAGATGCATCAGACCTGAGAAGAACTGACGAAAGAAACTCAGCGGGATTAATATTAGTAGCCTGGAGGCGATCACTTCATTCCCAAGCCGTGCAATCTTCTATAAAATCACTTAATGTATAATAATAGCCTTTAGCACACAAACGTTCTTCAACATTTTTTTTTTGAATTTGGCGATAGAAGCTTTTTGAATATTTTCTGGGATCCTGTTGTAGAAGCATATACATTGTCCATAAAAACATGTCTGTGTAGACGAGTCACAGGCATTACAAGTTTGTGTTTGCTCCTAGTATTAATGTTATGCATGTCACACATCTGGATAAATTCGTGTATATTTTTACGAACATATGTTTAAAACATTTTCGTACACGCACTGAGAAGCAACAGTCAATATTTTTATTTCTTTAAACTTATCTCTTAATGACAGGGCCTAGACTATAAATTTCACGACTAGCTCTTTTCTGCTGGACAAAAATCGTATTAATAGCAGTTGCATTTCGCTATAGTAAGATACCATAGAACATAATACTATGAAAATAACTAAAATATACTATGCGAGCTGTATCTACCTCAGTAATATGTCTGCAGAGCTAAGTCTACTTGCTAGCCTCTCAATGTATATACTTGGAACGGAATTTCGGCGAAGAGTTACATCCAAAACGAGAGTGACAGCGTGCATTCAACTATTGAGCGCGCTAGTGATCGCAGGTTAATCTATGTTCCGGATGAATGGTACTGTCTTGTTCGCTGGGCTAAAGCTGAAAGTAATCTCTATAGAGAAAAAGAAATCACTACCTCTGATATATTCTTATCATCAACCTCTGTTGTCAAATAAAAATTGATCGAAAAACAGTGATAATAAGAAAATCCGGTGACGGTACATGCACAGCACTATAATGGTATTGAATATAAGTATAATTTTGATGATGAACTGAAAACTGTAATAGTATTGCGATCTGGTTTTGATTTTTATGAATTTATAAATCCAGTAGGCTTATAATGGGGATCTTTCTATCAAACGTGATAAATATAAGGATTTAATTAGCCCCTGTCAAAGTGGAATAATTCCGGAGAAATATCACAACCTTGATAAAAAAAGAAAGTGCCCAAGAGCCACTTGAAGACACTGATGAGGATGATTAATTAGTAATGTTTCTCTTTTAAGACTGATGATTTTGTTTCTGTGTTACGATAATAAAACCTAAGCTGTGATGATAAAGTGGCATTTTTAGAATAGTTACGAAAATTCATACTTTTGTTGAGATTATTTAATCTAGGTAGAGTACCCATATTAAGTCATTATAAAAGCTTTTTTACTGAATGTAAGATAATCATATTATAACTCTGATCACTTTTATTTTTATCCTCCTAGAGTCATTCATATTATTACAAACTTATAAGATTTTTTATGTGTAATGAATGCTATGTTGGTCAAGCCTTTTTTTGTGGAGTCTGTTATTTTATAAGATTTTTGTTAGGCTGAGTAAGTTTTTATTTTTATCCTTACGGACTTTATTTCTTACTCCTGGAGGTTTTTTTTGTATTCTAATTTATAAGCTTTTCATTGCTTATGAGGTTGTGTAAATAAAGCCATTTTAATTTTATGGACCTAGAGTTTTGTTTTGAATGGAGTTCATTTTTTTAATAAATATCTAATTACAAAGATATCTTTAAATATGTTATATTTTTAATTTTGCTTTAGATACATCAGAATTTGGTCTAGGGTTTACTGTTAACTATGATATATATGGCACTTCCAACATATAACAAATAAGTTTTTACACATAACATTGTCGTATGTGGCACTTCCAACAAATAGCCAAGTAGTTTGTACATGTAACATTGTCACATATGCCAGATTCGACAAATTAAAATTGATTTGGTACGGTTAAAAAAGTCATTTCTGACTTTTAACATATTTAGAAAAACAAAAACAATACTTTATTACCATGTAATTAAGATCATAAACGTGTATTACAATTCAAGTAATTTTTGTTAACCTAACTTCTACATTTAAAAAAATATCCACAATTCAAACTTTGACACGCTCTCCTGTAAAGTTGCCGAATTTCACATCCGACAATGTTAATAGGGATAGGCGAATTAAAAATTAATTAAAAAAAACATTGTCCAGCGGACAAAATTGTGAATCTAAACCATTCCCAGATCCCCTTGAACACACACAAAAAATTTCATCAAAATCGGTCCAGTCGTTTGAGAGAAGTTCAGTGACATACACACTCACAGAAGAATTATATATATAAAGATATACAAAGAGAATAAATTGGATTATTGATTATATAGTTACGGTGTGAAAAGAGCAATATATACTATATAATACTAATAATATAAAAAGGAAAGATTTGATTTGTTACCACGGAAATCATCCCTTAAGGGGGTGAAAATGGGGATGAAAGTTTGTATGGGGAAGCAATCTAGGAACGAACCTGAGTGAAGCGAAGGTAAGTTGCTAGTATATGATACTAGCGAAGTCGCCCTCGATTCGCTAGGATGCGTCCCTAGGTACGATTTTGTTTGTAATTTCATAGGTTTCAAAGGTTCGTGGAATAGTGGCAAGAATGCTAGCCGCATTCCCCCGATGAACGGCCATACCGATTCTTTGGGTGAAAAACGAGCCAGCTCTTCTGTCACCGGTAGAACCGATTAGACAAGACGTCTGTGTGATGTCTCTTAAGACGTGTTTAGCACTCTGACTCTACGATTCTACAGCAAATGATATTAAGGCATAATTTTGACTAAGGAAGGCGTATTTAAGCAAATTGAGTAGTTAAGCCATTTCCGGCTCCTACTTATTACATATTTATTTATAACATATCCTTGAGTTACTAGAATTCATCTAAGTTTTATTTAATTATTTGAATAGAAATATATAATCAAAAATAAGATAAGAGATAGAAAAAAGGAGAGTTGAAGAATCTCATTTAAAAGTAAAACTCTCAGACAACAAATACCTACAGTGTAATAGATTTTTCCCGCAGTAGCGATGTCAAAACAATCTGTCCCCAGAGAGTTTATTTATTCCAGCGTAAATATTTGCAATGCAACATCGATCGGGTCGAAGTTTCCACCTCACCAGTTAACTCGTTAACAGGTATGTTACTCAAAGGATTAATCAGTATAAAAAAGTGGTGTTACCCAACTTTTTATGACCAATTTTAAAATTTATTTAACTACTAAGCAAAATATTTTTTATAATTTACTCTATATATATATATTTATAACACAAGAACGACGGAACCGATTCATATGATTTTTAATTTATTGAATTTGCATCCGCCCTGAATAGCAAAATAACTATTATGTAAAACATCGAAAAAATCACTAAAAACAAAAAAAAATATGTGGCTAATGCTCGCTAATAACTATTGCTATTAATCTGAAATGTACCTTGGGATGTACCCGAGCAAAGCGAGGTTAAGTCGCTAGATTAATATAAAAATTAAAGCGAAATACCTCTCACTGATTAATCACAAGAAAGTATTTTCGTCGGTTCACTCGATTTCGGTCAAATAAAAATCGGATAAATTCAAATCTAATTCCGCCGCATGAAACGTAAGTTTTAAATTCCAAAAAAAATCTCCTATATCGTACTATAAGACATTGCTTCTTACCAAACTTCATAATTCTAGGTCAATGGGAAGTACCATATACGGTTTTGATTCCTATGGGAGTGTTAAAAAATGCGGCATAAACGGCCGTATCTTTTGATTGCGTTGATTTAGAAGTATGATTTTTTCACAACTCCAAGGGATTGCAGATTTGAGTATTTGATATTAATTTTAACTTGACACCTCCACGCGTTCCTGAGTAAATTGGTCTTGACAGACAGTTGGACAGCGAAGTGATCCTATAAGGTCTCCTTTTTACATTTGAGGTACGGAACATTATAAGCAGATACAATGCAATTAAGCAAAATGATTATAATAAAGCACATAATAATTACAATATATTTTCTTTAGCACTCAGTAGATTAGATATCTAATAACATAATGGTCACTTCAGAATAATTTAGCAAATAACGCTAAAGTACAGTCATTATGTCGTTAGCTGTAATATTAAACTTTATGTGATACTTGAGGCTTGATCAATATTGTAAGAGAGTTCTAATATCTTTTCGTAGGTATACGTTGGTCACAATGAAGGCAAAGTGGTTGCAAAATTAATTGGTAGATTTGCTATTGTAGGTTCGATTATATGGTGAATTTGTCATAGGCTATGTGGATATTTGCTATTTTTATACTGTCTTAAAAAATAAGGACCGGATTGTATTAATATACCTACTAAATAAGATTTTGAATTAGAATTCTGTAATATGGGTAAATTTGCAATAGATCATTCAGACTAATGACAAAGGCATAACGTAATAAAATATTGCACAAAAAATATCTTGTATATATTGTTTTAACAATAGGTATAACTAAAACAAAAAAAAACATAAGTATAGCAGTATATTTCATTTCCAGCCATATTCTTAACATCAGATAAGAAATTACGCGAATATTTATTATTTTACTATTTTCTCGTATTTTTACGGTTTTATTCTGTTTTATAATTTCGACGCTCCAAATGCTTAAATTTTTTTTTTAAATTGTAAAGTTCCTTGGTGCCTCTCTTTTTTTCCAAATTATATAATTGTATAAATATATAAATACAAAGGTAAGCACCACCTATAATAATTATGATTAATTAAGGCGAATGCGATTTCAAAACCCTTATGCCCGATTTCACCAACGTCACCTAAGTTTGAGGGATCCCCTAAGCATGGTTAGTGGGCTGTTAGGGGACAGTTTTTATTTCACCAATAGTTAGGGGCCACCTAAATATTGAAAGGCCCCCTAAATTTCGTGCTCGAAATATTGGCTTAAAGACAATCGTAAAACGAAATTTAATTTAGGGGCTAGTTTAGGGGGCTTTAAAGCTCCCCCCCCCCCCAACGTGCGTTCACCTTGTCGTGGTGGGGGGGGGCTCAGTAGTGCCCGGCAATCCAACCGGGCGCGAAGCTAAGAAACGCACAGGGAGGTTGCCCACTTCGGTGGGCGGTGGGAGGTGGCCCTCTTCGAGGGGGCGGTGTACCTTGCGGGTTGCTCCTGGTACTTCTCTGATAGCAGAGTGGACCTTGGAGCAACCCCGTGGTTGTGGTGGTCTGCTTTGGCAGACCTGCCGTCGGGGCGTCGTAGTTGAATGCGTAAGCGATCCTGCGACGTCCCATTAAGACGGGGGAAGGTTTTGTTGTGTTTTAGTGGGTAGTACTAGCTGTATTACGCCGGTAAGTCCCACACGTCGTGCGTAAATGCATTTCCCAACGTAAAAAAGGGGGCTTTTAAGCTAGTAGCTTATGGGTTGTTGGTGAAATCGGGCATTAGTCTTTCCCGTAACTATTTGCTTTAAGGCATTTTTTACATGTCGTTCAATAACTCAAAACAAACCCACAAAAGAAATCTAATCAAATAGTTCCATTAAAATATGAACTTATTCTGTAAAATATCATCTACTTTATTATTGGTCTAAAGTAAATAATGGAAATTATACGTTCGTTTTAACTTTCACGCATAATTAAATTATATAACACTAGCATTGCCCGCGGCTCCGCCTGCGTTCAGGTGACTAAAACCCAAATTCTTATATACTCTTACAATGCAGTTTTTGTATTTTTTCTTAAAAATGAGATATTTTCCCGCGGTAAAAAGTATCCTACATATTGACCCGGATATCCAGCTATCATCATACCAAATTTCATCAAAATCTGTCAAGCGGTTTTCTCGTGATGCGGTAACAGACAGACAGACAGACAGACAAAAATTCTAAAAACTATATAATCGGACTCTGTATCGATAATAATGTCTATTTCAATAAGATTTTCCAATAAATATTTAATGTACAGATTCGACTTAGTTCCAATTTTATTATACGAGTATGTATAGATTTTTATTAATTAAAACACAGCTATAATTAAAACGAGCGTTAAATCCGTTAGAAAATCAATTGCCTGCTTGTTTTTGTAGCATTATGTACGTTAAAAGGTCACGTAAAGGAAAGTAGTCACGTAAGGGTAATTGAATCTTTTTCGGGCGGAGTTAAATTTTAAAAATTATGTGAAATAAAATTATATTCATGAATAAATATTATAAGTCTTATTACAAAAATAAGTGTAACTGTGTGTTTGTGTGTCTATGTATATGTATAACAGCTTAACATATTATGTTATATACGGCTGCAAATCGAGAGGTCCTAGGTTTGTGCCTCGCGTTGGACCAAAATATATATATTTTTGGACTTTTTATCTAGTTACTAATTTTAGTGTTAATGTATTGACGCTTATTTACCAGTTATTCGTGAGTTCTAGTAGCTTGATACTGGTACTGCATGCTGCATTTGGGTTAGAACTCTTCGATCATCATTTCAAATAATTAATGATTTTCCTTTAAAAATGTATGTAATGTGTGTGTGTGTGTGTGTGTGTCTTTGTTTTATATTTTCATTGCATTAAAAATAATGCACTTTTAATAATTATAGCATAAATAGTTATAGAAAGGCAATAGAGTGGATAAGATACTTCTGAAACCGCCATATTCAATTATTTCAGACTGTTATTTTTGAATAACTACTGAAAAAAGGCGAATTTTTCATATTTCCAAATAACAGTGAAACAAATAACACATATTTTACATTAAAAAAGCCATCCCGAATTAAACTTGAACAGTAAGCTTGGAACTAAAATCGCCAAAACCGCTGAAAACGTGAAAAAATGAGGCCGAGAGGGTGACGTGTAGAATGAGAAATTTATTCATCGTTAGGTCCCTAACGTAGCGCTATCTCGTACAAATGGGAGGGACCGTAGGATAAAAATTGCAGAGAACGATGGAATTGAAACTGATGCTCGCATTACCAGTCACCATGTTACTTGTAATCTGAAAGTCAAATTAAATTTATTATTTTTTAATAATTAACGCTTTTCTTATTAATTAAATTAAAATTAAACTAATAATAATAAAATTATAGACAAATGATACTTAATTTTTAATTTCTTGTAAAAAAATGTAGATATTCGGTTATTATATCGTTTTTTTTGTGTATGATTATAGACATGTTATACACGTTAAGAAAAAGTGTGTGTGTGTGTGTGTGCAATTCACACACGGTAGAAGTGAAACTTCAAAAAAGTAACCTACGAGAGAATGAGATAAATATAGAGTACCTACCAGGAGTAGGATAATAGTAAGGTTAATTTTTTTTAATAATATTTTTATCAAGTTTAATTTTTTTACCTTTTTTCGTATTCTTCTCAGCAAACGCTTTCATTTGATATCCACATCATGAGGGTGCATAAAAGAACAGTTCACAATATTGGATTTATAATGACGTCACTTTCCTTATATTGTGTTTCACTCATCAAGCCCTTTCATTTGATATCCATATCATGGGGGTGCGTAAAAAAAAACAGTCCGCCTTCTTTAGGAGTCCGCCATGTTAGATTTACAATTTTTACCATATGACGCCAACTCTACTACCGTAAGTACATTTTATTTAACATATTATTCCGCATTATTTTTATTATTTTTTACTTGCTGTGTAATGTGCTATTTCTCATTCTCTCGCGGGCTTAATTCTATATATTTATGTGTTTGTCTTTCTCCTGATGAATTTTTGTTTTATCGAGTTTCAAATCATAACGATTCTAAAGAAATTTCACTTCAAAAATCCACTTTCAAGACTAAATGTAAACTAAAAAGATTTCGAGATGAAGGTATTATATCCATATTTTTGAATAATAAAAATTCCTTTTTTGTTTCTTTTTTTATTATTTGATAGGAAATTCGCTAACTTTCGCTTCCACGGGCTTCCTATTACGGTTAAAGAGAACTCTTCAAAGTTCAACAAACCCTTTAAAGGAGGTCAGATGGACTGACCAGCGGACATCGTAGAACTAATAAGGGTTTCAACCAAACTTTTGGGAGCATAAACTTAAAATGTTACATGTACGACATTTATTCGCCATCTTCCATACATATAAATAAAATTGAACTGTCTATTTGTGATTTCAAAATAGCTATTTAATAGATATATACCTAATACATTTATTTATATGATACCAGTACCTAAGCATCCCTGTTTATTTATTTTTTGTTTCTTGAAGGAGTTTGTAGGGCTATATATTATAGGGTATGTTTTATCCCAGAAATATTTCGGCGCAACGGACAATCCTCTGTAAAGAGGGTGCTTTGGCGCTGAAGAATCAGTCGCTCACGTAGTCCCGGGATGCGTTGCGGTAACTTCTGAAAGTGATGAAATCCTCAGACCAGTGAGGTTGCTCCGCATAGCCTGTGAAGTTCCCAGTAAACTTCTGTGGTTCTGGGCAGAGCTTGGCTGGCTAAATGAGCCAGGATTCGCAACAGACAACGGACCAAAAGAGAGTTTGAGTGCGGAAAACAAGTCCACTTTATTCTACATCCCGAAAATATTCAAGCAAGAAGAGAAGCGAGGTTAACTTGCTAGTATATTAATAAGTATTGTACCAGAATAATTATTGGAAACTGATTGAGAAATTGGATATGCTTTAACAAATTTGTCTTTCATCTTTGTGTACTATTACATAGTATGTTAAAAAAATAGATATAAATTACGCTATTGTGGACCAATCAAGATTAATTTTAATCATTTAACTATTCATTTCCATATCAAAACTATCGTAATATAACTCAGATCAAGTAAAAAAAAGTAGATAACGCACCGCCTTCATTATTACTGAAGCCACAAAAGTCTGTTCCTTCTTGTAAACACAGCACACATATGCACCAAACTATGGTCATTTTCGTTAGTACGTTACGAGTCGTCGTGCAGTAAGTTTGCCTAAAAAATGCCGTCCTGTGTAAATGGTGTAAAAATAATTCAAAAGTGAACAAAAAGTCTGACGGAATATCGTTTCACATATATTACAATTTTGAGGTTGTTTGGCATAAATAATGACAATCTCCCGAAATGACGTACGGGAGAGTGTTGACAGGAGTTCGTATTTCTACTGGTCCAAAAATGTGTCCAAAATAATTAAGTAGACATTTAAATTATTATTAAATTTAAATTATTATTAAATAATTATTTTTACATTTTCGAGTACTTACCTTCTACTTTTAACTATGAAATATTATATTGGTTGTAGATTGCCAACGAATATTTTAATAAGAGATGAATAGGTAGCTGCTATAAGACTGAGTCGAAATGACCCACCATGGCAGTCATCCTCATCTAGTGGGGTTTGTTCAGATCATTTTGATGAGAAGGACATTTACGATACACAACGTGGACTTCGCCGAATTCATAGAACAGGATATCCAAAACAGGTATTTTAACCAACTTCCAATAAAAGGAGGTTCTCTATTCTGCCTGCATAATTATGTTATGAAAAATATATTATACCTATATTTTCTCAGTATACAGTATATATATGTTGCGTTACTATACCTAATTGTTCATTGTATTAAGATAATTTTGTTTCTATTACAGATTCGATGACACTGAGTTCTGAGCGCCAAAAATTTAAGAAACTCATACGACATGGAAAACTGAAAACTGATAAACCATGGTATATTCTTTTTTATTTCATCTGGAAAAGTATATTTTTAATTCCATAGAAAAGTTTTTCTTTTGTTTTCCAACTCATTAATTCCGTTTTTTTTGGTTTGTTATTTTTTTTAATATACTCTCTTTACATTTGTTGTATTTTTCACCCAAGACTATTCAAACTATTTATGAAGTGATCCTCCACGCCTCCTACATATTTACAATCTTATTGTATTTTTAAATAATCTTCATTAATTAAATAAAATAAAAATTAAAAAATTAAATAAAAATCTTATTGTAAATAAAAACATTTTTATTTTATTCTTATTTACATCTATTTATTTTATTTTATTCGCATATTACCTATATTACAGAATATTAAAGGAGATTTTTTAAAAAAGTGACAACACATCAGTCACGCACAGATACTTAAAAAAAATGGTTACACTTTCTGTCCTAAATGCGTTATCTAGGTTTTTTTACTTAATCTAAGTATAATAATTACATTATTTTATTGACAACCTATGAAGGCCTAAATTGATAACCTATCTTTCGATTGATTTGTTATCTGTGATAAATATTTTACAAACAAACAAAACAAACGAAAATTCTAAAAACTATAGATTCAGCCTCTGTGTCGATAATAATGACTATTTCAATAAGGTTTTCCAAAAAATATTTAATGTACCAATTCGACTCCGTTAGAATTTTATTATATGAATCGATTATTTTTAAGAAAAAAATCCACCTTGAAAGGATTAATGATTCTCTCAAATGCTCCTTATGTCGGTGTTAAGTACATTACATACATTACATGTTTTTAAACTCGAATAACTTTATTAAAATACTTCTTTTATGTTAAGGTATTAAGAGTAAAGTATCACTTGTAAAAAGTGCCACTTAAATATGTTACTTAACAGGTGTTATACAATAAGAAGTATTAAAATGTGTACAAAATAACATGTAATACAAAATAACAACAAAACTTTTTCAATCATTCAAGAAGTGTATAATAACATATATAAATAATAATAAAATATACTTGTATTCAGTCCTTTTTAACTTCCCACTGCAGGGCACGGACCTCCCTTCAGTACGAGGGGGATCAGGCCATAGTCCACCACGCTGGCCAAGTGCGGGTTGGTGAACTACACATAGCCTCACAAGTCTTTTTAAAACTTGCTAGATTCTTTTAGATATGCAGGTTTCATCACAGTGTTTTCCTTCACCGTAAGACAAGTGATAATAATGTTGGAAATGATTCGTACATGAAAATATCACAGGTGCGAGACCCGGGATTTGAACCCGCTTTACTCGGTTTCCTAAGCGAGCGCGTTACCACCGGGCTACAAGTGCTTTAACAAATTAAATATACATGCCTTAAATATACTTTTTTTATTATATCCATCCCCGAACTAACCTTGGTGTAAATTATACAGATATACAGGCTTAACATCAAGATGTTTTTTACAAGGTAGAAAAAGCGAGAATTTTATGACTAATTTAATAATATTCACCCCTTTTGTGAATCAAATCCGCCAACGTCGCGTCAAAAGGTACTTGTATTATGTTTTTCTTATAGCTATGTAGTATATCTTCTCCAACAATTTTTATGGTTAGTTTATTGTAAGCACCTGAGCGACAGAGATTCGCTCGGCGTAGGCACTCATTCAGTATGTTATCATCTATTGGCTACAATACAAGTACCATAAACATTTACGAGTTGTCGATATATGACATTTTCAGCATCAGAACAGATAGAGATGCGAAATATAGTACTAAAAACTCAGCTATTTAGGCCGGCCGCAAATTATAAGATTTTTTCTGTTAGAAAATTTTTGACGCTAGCCGCTTTGTTTATATGTTTTGGTCTAGACTCCGTATACTATCAGAATTCTGATGAGTCTAGCGTCCGCTTCTGATGAGTCCCGGATGTCGCCGATAGGACGTCGGAATTTTTCGGATCAGAACGTTGGAGGGCGCGCTCTCTACACATTTTGTAATAGAACCCGCATACTTATCAGAAACTCGCATCAGTTGTCAAACGGATGCCGCGAACTTAACTCAGACTTGCTGGAGCAAAGTCTCTGGTGGATATGCGTAGTGATACCGGCGGACGCTAGAAATTTTCTGACAGAAAAATCTTATTTTTTGAGGCCGGTCATAGCACGATTTTTGCATTAAAAACGAGTATTAGAGAAGAGAAAGATTTAAAAAAAAATATATCTCAAAGGGGTTAAATAGGGGATGAAAGTTTATTTGAATGTGTGAGAAAATGGTACAAATCTAATGGAAACTCCGCTAATAACCTCAAAATCTGTAATTTATCTTATAAGACCAAAAATATATAAATTAATTAATTAATTTTATTAATTCGTTAATTTAATTAAATAATATATTTCATTAATTTAATTAATTATTTGCAGTGATTAACTAAAGTTTCCTATTATACTAGCAACTTGTCCAGACTTTGCACAGATGTAAAGCTACTTTCATATTACTGACTCTGTATTCCGTTTAAAGACTGAATTATTTTAAATTATCTATGTAAAAATAATAGGCAAAGGGAAAAAAGTTCATTAATTTAATTCGAATATAGGGATATTGCATAAAAATGTACGTGCTGTTTAAAATTTTCAGTCATTAAAATTTACACTGTTAATTTATCATTTGGTTGAAAGAGCTAAAGGTATAATGAATAAATAATTGGAATTCGTTTATGCGGAACCTCCTATTGGTTGACAAATGTAATTAACTTTTGCAGTGATTAATGTTAACTACAGTTTTTATACTAGTGACTTACCCTGACTTTGCACAGATGTAATATTACTTTCATATTACTGTACCAGATAGTTGATACACTATAGATATATAACTTTAAATACATACATATTATAAATATAAACACCCATGATTGGAGTACATACATTCGTGCTCATCACACAAATGAATGACCCAGCGGGACTCGAATCCACGACCGCTGGCATGGCAAGCAGGATCACTACAAACTGAGCCAAACGTGTCATCGTACAAATTAAGACTGAGTTCTTTTAAATTATCTATTAAATAAATTAAAAATTAAAAAAAAAACCCGACCATCTTAGACCGATTTTCATCAAACATAGCTCAGAACTCTCCCGACTAGTTCACTTTTTAAACAAAAAAAAACAAAATTAAAATCGGTTCATCCGTTCGGGAGCTACGATGCTACAGACAGACATACACACGTACGCACACGCACGCATATGCACACAGACACGTCAAACTTATAACAACCCGTTGTTTTTGGGTCGGGAGTTAAAAATAGGCAAAGGCAGAACAGTTCACTACCTTTTTCTCCTCTGTTTGTCAATCTATTTTCTTTACTTATTACGGTAGATCGGGTTTGGGATCACTCATGAATTAATTATTTTTACCCTTCGAGATAGAATTATGTTTGAAGATATGTTACTATCAGTGAGGCTTAACAAAATTATCTATAGGTATTACACATAAAAAAGTGTAACTGATCGCTGTCTGTATATGGAAGATATTTGAAAAAAACTATTATTGCTGGTCTTTATTAAGGCAATAGAACCCAAAACAATGATTTTTAGACATGTTGTCTGTTTGTGCGTGCTAATATCAGAAACGGCTTAACCGATTTCAGTGCGGTTTTAACTAATGTATTGGTAAACATAAAATCAAACCAGCACACTCCTCAAAGAAATATCAAAATTATAAGCAAAATCACGTGCTAAACCCAGTTTTATATCTAAATAGAAACTTTGTCTCGTTGAATAGCTCGTTAAAATTGCAAATATACTTTACTCCTTGTCGCTATCGAGCTACGAAACTAGAAGTTCAAAGTTTAAAAACTAATAGGGGATGCAGTAAAATTGTATTTGAAAGTTCTTAATTTATTTTGCCTCTCCAAACAGGCGACTTGAAATGAGATGTTAATTGCAAAAAAGCGAGACCAAAATTGCAGAAATATTGCTAGAAAAAAATCTGTGTAAATTCATAAGCTGTTCTGTACTATTGCCGATTCGATTTTATGAGACAAATAACTATATCAGACTAGCATTACCCGCAGCTCCACCCGCGTTCAGATGACGATAAACCAAATTCTTAAGTTTTACATATTAGTTTACTCTTAAGATGCAGTTTTTGTATTTTTTCTCAGAAATGAGATATTTTCCCGCGGTAAAAAGTATCCTGTATGTTGATTTGGATAACCAGCTATCATCATACCAAATTTCATCACAATCTGTCCAGTGGTTTTCTCGTGATGCGGTAACAGACAGACAGACAAAATTTCTAAAAACTATAGATTCGAATTTTGTATCGATAATAATGTCTATTTCAATAAGATTTTCCAAAAAATATTTAATGTACAGATTCGACTTAGTTACAATTTTATTA
Organism: Brenthis daphne; assembly: GCA_947093115.1. Lineage (NCBI taxonomy): Eukaryota > Metazoa > Arthropoda > Insecta > Lepidoptera > Nymphalidae > Brenthis > Brenthis daphne. The sequence goes on along the minus strand of CAMUPN010000029.1, from coordinate 18,208 downwards.
TATGTATATAGAATAATCTGAATAATTTTGTGTATTCACCCATTTTTAACATCCCACTGCTGGGCACAGGCCTCCCTTCAATGCGAGGGGATCATCATAATCCATAACGCTGGCTAAATGCGAGTTGGCGGACTTTACATGTCTTAGAAAAACCTGCTATGTTCCCTCAGGCATGCAAGTTTTCCCACGATATTTTCCTTCACGATAAAGCATGTGGTAATCATGTTGAAAATGATTCGCACATTAAATAACAGAGATCGGGACCCGAGCTTTGAACTCGCTTCACTTGGTTTAACAAGCAAGCACGTTACCACTGGGCTACCACTGCCTCGTTAAAATTTATAAATAATTTTACAAGCTTATTGTCATGTAAAATCCTGATCATAAAACAATAATTGATAATGAAGTCAGGATGTAGATAACAAAAATCTGCAATAATAATATACTTCTAGTAAAAACTTGGCATTAGGTGCTAGGTTTATTCAATAAGTTTTGAGTTCTAGTTGCATAAAATGTTTGTTTGTTTTGTTTTTTTTTTAAACTATATTTTTTTACATACCACTGAAAATCAAGAAGGTTCTATGAAGTAATAATCAGTTAAAATAATAAATTGTATTTTGTATACACATGTATATTATACTCGTACAGTTTTAGCTTTCTTAGAAATAAAATGTGCATTCGCAAATAAAAGAGATGAAATTGTTGATTTACATACTGACATTTAATTTAAGTTTTGAATATGTAAAATTGACGATTTAAAAATGCTTTTAAAAGTCTATTTGAATAAAGTATATTTTGATTTGATGTTCATAAAAGATTTGAATGCAATTGCTGGGCATACTTATGTTTCTTTTGGTCTTCAGAGATCGTAATGTTTATTTAGGTTTGTCGCTTATAAATTTGACGAGTTTGCAGTTTGCAGTGACCCTACTTGTTGTGCCAGCGGTCGCGGGTTCAAGTCCCGCTGGGGGCATGCATCCATTTGTGTGATGAGTCATGGCTGTGTATATTTATTTAAAAGTTATATAATAGTATGTGTATCAACTATCTGGTATCCATAACACAAACCTCGTAGCTTACTATGGAACTAGATGGTGTTGTGTGTTAATGTCCCAACATATTTATTTATTTATTTATCTATTCAGGTTAAATTAAAAAAAAAACAAATGAATAAAAAAGTGTAACGTCTTTAGTTTTATTGACGGGAAAAATGCTCATGAAAGGAAATAAGAAAAAAATGATGAAGTGTGTATGGAATTCAATAAATAAATAGCCTAAAACTATCTACAGACGATCCCGCTTTGATTGGTCAAAGTTCCATACTGATATGGTCCTTTTAACGTGATGGCCTGACAAAGGAAAAATCGTCTTTCTCTTTGTATGTTACGTGATATGTTTGCAAATTGTGACCTGATTTTATTGATTTTTATTTAATAAATAGGTCATAATAGGGATTATGCGTCATTTTTTTATACAATAGCTTACATTGTTATATAATTGTAAAAAAATATTCAGCTTCAAAAACTAAAATGTAGTATATTTTTTTTTAAATATTATACTGATACGGATACTTTAAACGCCCGCCATTTCGCGTACTTGGCGTGACGTCACACAGAAAAATAATAAAAAAATGACGACACAATTTGTAGCGAACAAAATCGCTAATCACTCTGTTATATACTTTGACGTCATATTCGGTCTGACCAATGGCGCTCGATTCAACTACTTTGAATTTCCCACCTATATTTGTACTTTTTAATAATTATTTTCTCAATTAAAAAGTAATTACATTAAAAAATATTAATATAGGCTTAATTCAAAAGCAATAAAGATTATAAAAAAAATATTTCACCTTTATTTAAATCACACGCATATTACCTAAGGGTTACCCCATATAAATCCCCCCATATGAAATTCATTTGTACTAGCCTTTACTGTAAAAATTACTATGCTCTATGTTCAATTTCCTTATTTATAAATAAATTTATTATTATTATTATTATAAATAATTATGAGGTTAAAGATATTTACTTACCAAAAAAAGATCACTTACATGTAAAAATTCAAATAACATAAAGTTGAAGATTTTATGCAAAATCTGGTTCTTTGCATGTCATTATGTAGTTTTTCAATCTTTTCTCAAAGATATTTAACGATTTAGACATTTAGGAAAGACTTCTAAAGATCTGTTCCTTTGAATGTAATGACATGTTTGACTCAGTTTGTGTGACCCTACTCGCTGTGCCAGCGGTCGCGGGTTCGAGTCCAGCTATGGACATTCATTTGGGTGATGAGCACGAATGCTTGTACTCCAGCCATGGGTGTTTATATTTATAATATGTATGTATTTAAAGTTATATATGTGTAGTGTATCAACTATCTGGTGTCCATAACACAAGCCTCGTAGCTTACTATGGAACTAGATGGCGCAATATATATATATATATAATAATTTTTATTCTATACTAACGACTTACACTCGCTTCGCTCGGGTGCATCCTGAGATAGGCGGCAGAGCTGGGTATTTCATTCACAATTTTATGAGTCTTTAAGTACATATTTATCCGCGGAATCCTCATTTTTTTTCTAAAATAACGACGTAGAGTAGCAGAAGTTACTCCTTATATTAGGTATGTGCCAGTAAAGTAAATCGGACCAGTTGGTTAAAAGATTAGCTGGAACAAACAGACAGACCGACAAACATTTTTAAATTTTGTTTTTTTTACGTCAAAATAGAATGACGGATTGGGGTGATTTTTTGTGTGGAGATAGTTGAAAGGCTGAAGAGCGGCATAGGCTACGTTTTTTAGATTATCTCATTCCCACGGGATAACACGTTATAATACAACTCGCAACAACTCATTACAGCTATGTATAGGATTATATATTACATATATAATATATAATCTATAGCGAAAGTGAGTCGCTAATAATTTTTATAATGGCATATTATGTAAGATGTTTTACCGTGTTGATAATAATATTACAACATGTTCAATATTAACACTGCTGTAGGAAGTATATTTTCATTTTTCCATTCTTACATGCTATTATTAAAATTCCTTTCTGTATACACATTTTAGTCTTACATTTTGAGCTATACTGTTTAATTTTAAATATTAGCTAAAATCTTGTCATTTTGGATCGCTCAAATATAATTGCATATTAAATTCTACAGAAAAGGTACTATACTAGTACGCGTACTACGAGTATATCTATCTATATATATAATAAAATTCTAACTGAGTCGAATCTGTACATTAAATATTTTTTGGAAAATCTTATTGAAATAGTCATTATTATCGATACAGAGGCCGAATCTATAGTTTTTAGATTTTTTGTCTGTTTGTTTGTTTATCTTGTACTGCATCACGAGGAAATTACTGGACAGATTTTGATGAAATTTGGTATGGTGATAGCTGGTTATCCGGGTCAACACATAGGATATTTTTTACTGAGGAAAAATATTTAGTCTTTGAGAAATCTGTACAAAACGATAAAACGTAAGTAGGGACGAACCCGAGCGAAGCGAGGGTGAGTCGCTAGTATTACATGAGACATTAAAAAAACTGACATTTATTATATACTATCAATTCACCCTCACTTCGCATGGGTTCGTATACCAGATAGGAATAAGATAATTTCCCGCTATAAAATTAGCCTATGTCACTCTCTAGCCCTCCAACTAATTCCACACAAAAAAAATCACGCCAATTCGTCACTCCGTTTCGACATACAAAAAAGACAAACAGACAAACATACAAGCAAACACACTTTCACGTTTATAATATAATAAGTATATAAATATGGATGGATGTATATAGGTCAAAGTTTATATGTACAATGTACATACATATGTGTATATTTGTTCCTTCTTCACACCAAAAATAATTTTTAATAATAATTGGACGGATTTGGATAAAATTTAGAACACATAAAGACCTGGAGTAACAAATTGGCTTCTGTTAGGTACTTAAAGCCTCATTCAGGTGAAGTGTAATTCGCTACTTTCTATTATAAATACTAAAATAACACGATAACTCCAATGCATCTATTACATTCTAATATTAAAGAGGTACTAAAGCCTTAAGAAATAAGGAATAGCATCTGCTTATTTATTAAATGGCTTTATCCACAAGTTCCTTCGTGTAGACCAACAATAGCGAATTATAAAGACAAAAGTTTCATACAAAGTTTAACACCAGGGGAATGTCAGGGGGTTCCCCTCTTGAGATATAAATTTTATGAAAATATTTTCTTAGAAATCCCTTATATTATATCAACTATCTAACTAAATATAATACTACTTAATTCATTTCAGAGAGTCCGTGATTATACAGTTAGCACCTGTGCGACCGAGCTTTGCTTGACTTTTTTCAGAAAAGATATAAAAATTGCATTTTTTTCAGAAAATTCACCTATATAGATAAACTTAAAAATCAAAACCTTATCTAAATACAAAATTCGATCCAAATCGTTAGAGCAGTTTTCGAGTTACACGAAATAAATTTATATACATACATACATACATATATTATTCAAGAATTGCTCATTTAATGTAATATGATATATTCGCATATATTTATTTTGTAACCTTTAAAATTTTATTAATCTTTTATTATGCAGAAAAGTATATATTTGAACTTTATAGGCCTATAAAGATAGTATATTGGTGTATTGATACGTGTATATGATTATAAGCCTGCTTTGAAATGCGAGTGCGTGTTCTCCATAAAAATGTACAATACACTTTTATTAGTCACTAGCGACTCACCCCTTTTCCCTGTTCGTCCCTAGTTACGTTTTAACTTTTAACGTTTAGTATAGATTTCTCAGAGATGAGATATTTTCCCGCAATAAAAAGTATCCTATATGTTGACCTGGATAACCAGCTATCATCATACCAAATTTTATCAAAATCTGTCCAATAGTTTTCTCGTGATTTGTCCTCAGACAGACCGACAAAAATTTTAAAAACTATAGATTCAGTCTCTTATCTCTTAATAATGACTATTTCAATAAAATTTTCCAAAACATATTTAATGTACAGATTCGACTCAGAATTTTATTATATTTATAGATGTTTCTTTTATTACAAGCTTTTACTTGAAAGCTTACACACGGCCCTTTTTTATTTAGTTTTCAATTGTGTTATTTTCTACTACATAAGAAACAATCTACAACAAACTTTTGTTTTGTCCTTATCCCACGCTACGAGGTGTCGATACAAAATGCTAGCTTCTTTTACTTCCCTGTCTCAGCCGTCATCTCAGCAACACGCCTTTCATATATCCATACTTTTATCAGTCTGCTGCTGCCGACTTCTTTAAAAAGGAGGAGGTTGTCAATCTTTGTTTTATTTGTAAGTGTATACTTCCAATTTCGTCCCATTTAAATTTTAAATAAAATTTAAATGGGACCAAATTGGAATACCACCCCCAAGGGTGGAGAAATAGCTAATGAAAACTTTACCTACTTCTAATTGTCATATTAGTATCAATTATTCCTTTTTGGCTTTACTTAAGATAATTTAATTTTTTGTTACCTTTTAAATAAATAATCAAAATAAATCCGCGAAATAATATTTTCGGATTATTTCGCGGATTTATTTTGATTTTTGGTTCCTGACGTTTCGAATGCTTTACAGCATCCATGGTCACGGGAGAGACTGAGGTGTTACATGTCTTGAAGGTATAGTTGATACTATACTTTCAAGACATGTAACACATACATATTATAAATATAAACACCCATGACTGGAGTACAAACATGCATGCTCATCACACAAATGAATGCCCCCAGCGGGACTCGAACCCGTGACCGCTGGCACATCAAGTAGGGTCATTACAAACTGAGCCAAAGGTGTCGACAACAAAAATATATTATTGTAAATGCTTTTACAATAATAATAATAGTTAGAGACGTGCGATTTTTTTTAAATTGCATTGCAAAAAGCCCGCCATTTTGAAATTCACCATCTTAGTTTTTTTATTATTTGTTGTTATAGCGACAATAGAAATACACGCTCTGTGACAATTTCAGCCCGATAACAGATATAACCCGCTGACAGACAGACGAAAGAACAGCAGAGGCTTAGTAAAAGGGTTCCGTTGGCACCCTTTGGGTACGGAACCCTAAAAAAAGTAAAATTCGTTACTAATATTAATCATAAACCAAGAGTGTTCACTATACACACTTTGTTTATGATTTTATTATAAAATTACTACGCAACAGGTAATTAAGATTTTTGCTAAAATGTAATTTTTGGTTGGAGAGAAACAGTTGCTTTTAATCTAGATACTTAATGTTGCTAATATTGTTAATTAATTACTTTCTAATTAATAAAAAATAAATTAGATGTAATTATACCGCCTTTAAGAATAAATTTTGTTTTTGTAATTTCTAGCCGATTTTCATTATTTTATCTTTTCTTTTTAACCCCCGACGCAAAAACGGCAGCGTGTTATAAGTCTGACGTGTCTGTATGTGTGTGTGTCTGTCTGTGGCATCGTAGCTCCCGAACATATGAATCGAATTTTTTTTTGTTTGAAAATGTTTGTCTGTCCGTCCGTTACCTTTTCACGCATAATCCACTGAACCGATTTAGATGAAATTTGGTGTGTAGATAGTTTGAGAAATCATATCTTGAGAGAGTGAAAAGGGGGATGGAAGTTCGTATGGGAAATCAAAATTTTTTCAAGTAAGGCATATATTTTTTTTAAATACTTACCTACTTTTCTATACCTATGTACAAATATGTATATTGTATATAGTCTATCTATTGCATACTAATCGCTAAAACGTACTTAACTCGACCGAAGCAGGGTTGAGTCGCTAGTATACTAATAACAATAAAATTCATTTAAAATTATATAGCTGTTAATATAATAATTATAGAATTGAAAGAATATAATCATCTTTTTCAAATTTCATTAACAATTTTCAACATTAAATCACAATTTCACGTATAATTAAATTGCATATTTAAAGCAGCTCGCTCTAATAGCGACCAAATGGTTCCAATCACGACGAATAACCATAATTCTGTGCGTTTCCATGAATGAAATTATTTAACAAATGGTTATGATCGAAATGTAATAATAAAAATTATTAAACAAAATGCTATTGCGTTATTTACTAGCTACTTACTTTATCTATACAGATAAATAAAATTGAAGTGTCTGTTTGTAATGTCGAAATAACAGCTTTTTACTAAATGGATATGAAATTATATAGTTACTTATATGAAAAACACAATTTTTAAAATTTTTGTCTGTCTGCTTGTTCCGGCTAATCTCCGAAACGGCTGGACTGATTTTGACAAGACTTACTGGCGGATAGCTGATTTTATAAAGAGTAACTTAGGCTACTTTTATTTTTAAAAATGAATTATTGTTCCGTTTAAAAAATTAAAACGTACCCAGGAACTCGCCCAAGCGAAGCGAGGGAAAGTTGCCAGTATCTAAAAATCACTATATTTATGAGACTCAATATTAGCCTGTCTTGGATAAAAATCTTTATTTACAATAAAGAAAATTACAATTATACTTAATTAAATATACAAAACAAATGTACACTTAATAATTATTAATGTACAAGTCATGTCCGCGTGGAAAATTAGCAAGAATTCTAACCGCCTTCCTCAATTCTTTGGGCGAAAAATGATCCATCTCTCCTGTCTCCAGTAAAGGTGATAGCTGATAAGGCGAAGTGATATACCTTGTAGATAATAAGATGTGGGATAATAATTCATAATCAATATTTATATAAGAAGAGAACATAGCAATAGAAATCATCGCATTTGTATTATTAATGTTATATGTAGTAAGATTCATTTTAATCGTTCTTCGAAATGACTATATACATATAATCAAATATTGCTGCTTGCCCTAGTAACCTTAACTGTATCAGTGTGTGGGGAGATGAACTTATACCTATGTAAAACTGTAATGAAGGTATAAAGAAGACGGAATCGTAAGGGCGCTGTATGTGAAACTCGAATCTGGACATACCGACCTCAATGTCGTGAAGCAATTTTCATTATCCTGGCGATTTAATGATAACGCGCTAGTTTGGTAAAACGGTAGAAAACATCACGAGGAAGCCTGCGAAAAACATGCGAAGTCTGGTAGCCCACACTTTGCCAGTGAAGCGAACTATGACTTGATACCAGAGAGACGAACTGATACCAGCTCGTTTTAAATGAAAGTCCATGCTCAGTGGGATGCGAGGAAAGGCTGAATTATTTATTATATTAGCGATCCGAAGATCTAAAGATCTATCTCAGTTGCTATCATAAGAATCATATTTGGTGATTGCAGACTAAATATACTATAGGACTCTCATACCATACACATAGAAAAAATCCCTTTATGTAAGTTTCTTTAACTTTTTGTAACTTAGTTATATAAATACTTCGATAATCAAAATTATTTCTTAAACTTCTCGCTGTACAAACTTTTATGCTAAAAACCTCTTAAAAACATAACACCTCGTCTTATCGCCTCTACAGCTGGCTGGTTATCGCCCATGAATAGCATTGCCACTGAGTAGGGTAATGTAATAATTAGCATTCTTGCTATAATTCCACACGAATAAAACTGTAAATTAAGTAGAAATATTTTATATTATCTAGTACTTCATATAATTGAACTACTATTCATAATTAATGCGAAAGTTTGTATGTATGTAAGTTTTTGTATGTTTGTCTTTCACGCTGTGACGGCTTGACAGATTTGGATGAAATTTAATGCCCAGATATAACCAGGAGTTACACATAGGCTATCTATGGATGCACGCAAGCAAAGCAAGGGTAAATCACTAATAGTTCTATAATGGAATTTTAATTTTAAGTTTTATTTCTAAGGGCTTTGCGGCAAATGGTTTTTGATACGCCATACGGCATTCTAATTAAAACATCATGCTTCCACGCTTTACTCCAATTAGGATTTTAAATCAAACGATTTCGCTAAACCGATTTTATGTAAATTCAGAAATTAGCTTGCTATGTTTAACCTTTATTGATATTTGTTCAAATAACATTCAATATGAGTCTGAACAAATAAAGAAAAGAAATAAAATTTGGAAAAATTGCTTTTTGTTTACGTATAGTTCAAGTACATAAGTCCGATTTTTTTAACTTTAATAACTGGTTATTAGTTTCTAAATCCCAGATAAAATATATTATTTAAATTTATTTTCAAGTATTTACATATACCTATCTTTTTATTGTACGTAAAATATTTTACGGGAAAAATTTGATATAACTGAATATACCAATAGCTTATAACACTCATTGCTAATGTTTCTTTTTATTTATTGACGACACGTTTGGCTCAGTTTGTAGTGACCCTACTTATTGTTCCAGCGGTCGCAGGTTCGAGTCTCGCTGGGGGCATTCATTTGTGTGATGAGCATGAATGTTTGTACTCCAGTCATGGGTGTTTATATTTATAATATGTATGTATTTAAAGTTATATATGTGTAGTGTATCAACTATCTGGTATCCATAACACAAGCCACGTAACTTACTAAGGAACTAGATGCAGCTGTGTATGAATGTCCCAACATATTTATTTATTTGTGAATAAAGGTAGGCCCCATAGTTGTTGTGGTCTGCTTCTTCAGCCATCAGGGCGTCGTGATTGATAGCGTAAGCAATCCTGTGACACCTCATTAAGAAGGGAGGTTCCGTTGAGTTATATAGGGAAGTACTGGCTTTTCTAGCCGGTGAGTCCCACACCTGTATGTAAGCAGGTGATATGGATAAATGCATTACCCAACAAAAAAACCCATGGACTATCTATATACACTAATTCTCTAAGGGTATAACTTTTACTTTACTTTGTATATGTTTTAAAGTTATTTGAAGTAAGGACATTTTATCTATCTTAAATATAATAAAATTTTGAGTAAAATTTGTACATTCAATATTTTATGAAAAATATTATTGAAATAATCGTTTTTATTAATCCAGAGGCTGAATCTATAATTTTTAGAATTCTTGTTTGTCTGTTTATCTGTCTGTGACTGCATGACGAGAAAACCACTGGACGGACTTTGATAAAATTTGGTATGATGATAGCTGGTTATCCGGGTCAACATATAGGATAGGTAGTTTTTACTGCGGGAAAATGTCTGAGAAATCTATATTAAACCTTAAACGTTTATAATTAAATGCATTGAAATTAAAACAAGCCAAAAAAGTGTACCTACGTCATATTATGTTATCATGTCACGTAGGCCCGAATTAACATTTAGAAACTTAATATGATATCAAAGTAACAGTTCCGGAAATGAGAAACTTTTCCAATTGCCATCAGACGCTGGAATGCGGAAATATCTATAGAATTGAAATAGCTCGCTAACTTTGTAAATACATTGTGTCCTCACATTGTGTAGTGTTTAAATATTTTATGAGCTATGAACGAAATTCTACGTAACTGCAGTTGGGTTTTATAATAATAGGTACTATTATGGTCGTTGCTGTCGTCGAATTATTATTCTAATCTATTTTATCCATACTAATATTGTAAATGTGAAAGTTTGTGAGTATGGATGGATGTTTGTTAATCTTTCATGCCATAACGGCTGAACGGATCTGGATGAAATCAGCACAGAAATAGATTATAGTCTGGAATGGCACAAAAAATACTTTGTATTCCGGAAAAATGTACGGTTCCCGTGGGATAGGTTTGTTGTTGTCTAGGGACGAACTCGAAGCGAAGCGAGGGTGAGTCAGCGACTAAAACTAGCGAGTTTTAAATAAAAATATAATTCTAGCATATATAATTATGTTTAAAGTTTTTATGACTCTCTTTTTTTGTAACATTTTTTTTGAATCTCTGTCAAAAAGTAATATAATATATAAATGGCAAACTGCCTCCGTGGTCTAGTGGCTAGCATGTACGACTTCTAAGTAGTAGCCCGAAGCTGGGAAGTTGGCGGTGTTTCACGTCCGTGCCTCGGCGAGCACGTAAAGCCGTCGGTCCTGCGCTTTAACTTTCACCGGTCGTGTCAAAGTATTGTTCCATTGGACTTTGAGAGTAAAAGGAATAGAGAGTGCACTTGTGTCTGCATATACACGCACTGCACTATAATAGATCATACGAATCCGGCTAGTCTATAGTGAGATTGGTCTTTAGGGCGAAAAATTTGATTAAACGACTTTCGTCAATCGGTGTTGCTCATCATACGAAGGAACAATGTTCGAAGCCTGAACCTTAAATTCTATAAAAAAAGGTGGAGTTTAAAGTTGTAGGAATTTTAATTTCTATTATGTCGTGTTATCCATATACTACGAACATCATCTTTGGTGGTTACTCATCTTGTGGGCGTTACCAGGGCTCAAATAATAAAGTATTCAGTGCTCAATACACAATTTAATCAGGGAAGTCACAATGTTATAAACTTGAAACGGTAATTCTAATGATTTAGAGCTAGCGGGTTCACAGTCACCGATCATCGACTTCCAACTACAATATCAAACATAACTCTCTATGATCAACCGACTTTACTACACCACGTATCTGCAAAGAATGTCGTGATGGCGTCTCGACCCCGCTCGAGACTAAACCTCTGCTCTAAATTCAAAATCTATTTAAAAGCGATGAAAAGTAAATTAAATAACATAGTGACTTTAAACAATAATAAGGTTTCATAGCAGAAAATGGTAACTAAATCCTCCTCCGTCTTATATATATATATATATATATATATATATATATATATAAGACGGATATATATAGATTCTATTTCTATACATTTAGGCCCTTAAGTCAGTAATATACATACATACGTATTATGTATGTACGATGTACAAAATAAGTTTGATTAAAATTTTCGTTAATTATAAAGTTAATTAACATTTTTACTATAATTTCTTCTTAACTTAATTTATATCCTGACTTCAAAATCACTTTGAAGAAATTATCCTAGCCTTAGTGGTGAAATATTTTCTTAAAATACAACGATAACAATATGTTTACGAGAAATCTCATAACAAAAAACCAACACCGAATTAAATACTTCGTTTTTCTTTTAATTTGATCAAAAATCTTGCTTATTTTCGTTTTGTTCTACTAAAATACGTGAACTTACTTTTTTTCTAAACTTTACACTACTTTTTCTAGACTAATTTGACTGTTGGAGTGTCCGTAAAACCGTGAAGGTCCGCTCTTGATTAGAAACTTGCTTCAAGCGGGTAATAAACTGCAACCCTTCTTGAACTATTTAAAATACACGAACTAAATATATTGTAAGTTCGATAAACAATAGAAAATTGCTTCCTTCCATGCAGAGTAGAAAACTCATTCCGTATGCAGTATAATAGTGGGTAGCGTAGAACAAACATTTGCATGTAAACTATGTACATAACACAAGATACGCCAGATGTTTCAGCTGCTATTGAAAATAGGGTATGCGAATTTAATTCAAAACCAATATACGGGGAATTAAACTGCATTTTTAAAGGATTTTTGTTGCAGTAGATTAAGCTTATAAGATGATAATCATATTATTGTTATACACTAGCGACGCACCATTGCTTCGCTCGGGTTTGTCCTTAGGTAAGTTTTGATGTTTAGTATGGAAAAAGTTAGATTTGTAAAATATAGGTATGATGAGTTTTATATCTCTTATTACTTGAGAAATAATTGATTCCCAATACAAACTTCCAACGTCATTTCACCCCCATAAGGGATGATTTCTGGGATAAAAACTATCCTTTATCCTTCCCAGGGGCCCAAACTATCTGCATACCAGTTTCATCTAAATTGGTTTAGCGGATTAAGCCTGAAAGAGTAACAGACAGACATAGTTACTTTAGTATATATAATATTAGTATGAATGTTAAAATTTAAATATTTGTGTAAGTTTGTTACTTTCACGCCGAAACGGCTAGTTTTGGATAGAATTTATTTAGTACATAAATAGACTTTAATCTGAAATAATATATAGAATTTTAGTATTATTACGTGCCTAAAGTGGTAGTTCTAGAGATTAGCGCGTCAAACAAACTCTTTATATATCATACTAACTTAGAATTACGCGAATGTTTGACATTTTTAAATAAAACTATCTTTTCGGATTTTTTCGCGGATTTATTTTGATTCTTGGTTCCCGACGTTTCGAATGCTTTACAGCATTCATGGTCACGGGAGAGACTGAGGTGTTACATGTCTTGAAGGTATAGTTGTTACAGACAGCCTACCCACAATTAACGAAATGAAAAATCAAAATAAATTCGCGAAATAATCTGAAAAGACAGTTTTATTTAAAAATGTCTTTATATATCAGTTAAGATTATTAAGCTTTTAAACAATATATAGATTATTGAGCGCATTCGTTTCATGAAGAGTGGATCCTATTAAATATTATTAAATTACTAGCGACTCACCCTCGTTCCGCTCGAGTTCGTCCCTTACTTTTTAAAGTTTAGTATAGATTTCTCAGAGACGAGATATTTTCCCGCAGTAAAAAGTTCTATTGGTTGACCCGGATAACCAGCTATCATCATACAAAATTTCATCAAAATCTGTTCAGTGGTTTTCTCGCGATGCGGTCACAGACATAAATATAGACAGACAAGACAGATAGACAAAAAATCAAAAAGCTGTAGATTCGGCCTCTGTATCGATAATAATAACAATTTCCATAAGATTTTTCAAAAAAATATTTAATGTACAGATTCATTTCTGTTAGTAATATTATTATATGTTTAGTAATTTTATCATATATATAGATATTATCTACACCGTAATTAAAATTAATCGAATAAAAAACTACAACAAAATCTAAAAAAAGAGGTTATAGGTTCCTTTAAAAGTAAATCTGTACATCTGTCGGAACTCCACTAGGTTTCTAACAAGTCAACCAATCAATTTGGTCAGTGTACTAGATTAAGTGCAAAACCTAGAATAAGTGTATGAGCGCCCTTTTCCATTTACAGGGAATCCCGTGCCTAGGTATGAACACTAGAAGGCAAATTTTTTTTAAGATCTTCACAAGATGAGATATGAGAATTCATAAATTTTTACAACTTATAAACTGACATAACTGCGTATGACACGTGCATTTGATTTTTTCTTATTTAAAGTAAAAAGAACAGATCCTTAAACTAAAGGACGTAGAATTTCAAAGGAACTACAGACAAAATGTATACAAAATTATGACGTCTAAAGAAATTCTTTTCATGTTATATATGTACAAAAACTTTTTTCATACATTGCGTCAAAGCGACGTAGATTGATGAAAACGTGAATAAAGTAAGCGTCAACAGTGTCTTTAGAGGCTTGTTGAATATGAGATATGAAAAAAACTGAGATTTTTGAAGCATGACATCAGTCAGTCTATGTTAATGAAAAATAGATCTTTTAAGTATAACGTCAAAAAAAAATCGATGAGTAGATAGAAAAATTCATTAATTGGAGGAGTAAAAATATTTTAATTTAAAATATAGTATGTTCGATTCAATTAAGTATATCTTTTCGGATTTTTTCGCAGATTTATTTTGATTTTTGGTTCCCGACGTTTCGAATCAAATCAAAATATAATTTATTCAAATAGACTTTTACAAGCTCTTTTGTATCGTCAATTTTACATTTTAAATTTAAATTAAATGTCAGTGTGGTCAGTCCGTGAACCGGCTCGGAATGCAGTTTCCTGCTGAGAAGAACCGGCGAGAAACTCAACAGTTGCTCTTTTAAAATAATATTTGTGTACAATATTATAATACAATAATTATCTATTTATTATATTTCGAATGTTTTACAGCAATCATGGTCACGTGAGAGACTAAGGTTTTAGATGTCTCAAAAGTCATATAGTTGTTACAGACAGTTTAAGAAAGTATTAAGTATATGAAAAAAGAGTCTGGCGTCATGTAATTTGAAAAGATTGCTTTGACTACGCATTAAGTATTGATGTTGTTAAAATTTCGGTAGACAGTGGTTTTGTATCATTGAATCTATTTTTATCTTTTTTCTGTATATATATTTGTCTCATTGTACGTACGTAAAGATACGATGGGACTGGCATGTTCTAAAAGGATAAAAGGCCCTAAATAAAAATAGATTAAAAAAGAAAAAAATGGTTGCTTTGATAGAGGCAAATCGTCGTGTTCCATAATACTGGAGGAAAATTATTGATAATGTAGGGTTCTCGTAAAAAAGAGTTAGGAGCTCCATTACATCTTTCTCTATATTGTTTATGTATTGTTTATTAGTAATATTTGTATTTATGTATTTATGCTTATATATTATACTAGCGGCTCACCCTCGCTTCGCTCGGGTTCACCTCTAGAAAAGTACAAACAGATCTATCCCATGGGAACCGTTCATTTTTCCGGGATAAAAATAAGTAACCTGTTGTTCGACCGACAATATAAGGTATCAGCATGCCTACATTACTCAATTAGGAGCATAAGTTGTTGTGTACTGAGCTGTACAAGTTACTATAGTTTTTTAATTATCCCACGGGAACTCTTTAATTTTCTGGAATGAAAAGTACCAAATTTCATTTAAATAGGTTCAATAGTATCGGAGATTAGCCCGTACAAACAGGCAGAGTAAGAAAAAAATTGAAAAAAATCTGGATTTGTTCTATTTCTCTTTTTACGGGATGTAAGAAGAGAACTGACTCGTTTTTCTGCATTTTTTTCTACCATCTAGGTACAGACATTCGACCTCTACAGTTTTATTTTATTCATATATGTATATTCAGATAGAATAAATAACGTATAATAAAACAGTAATATATAATAATGAAAATAGTTATAGCGAGTGTACCTTAGAAGATAGACATATACTATGTAGAACTTTTCTATAGACCTTTTTAAGACTTACAATTTTCTTGTACAATGTTTGATGAGCCAACGTTAGCCATATAAATTTCTAAGGACAATTCGATAGAACCAGTTATTGTGTTTTCCCGTGGCATTGAATAATTTGCCTGTCGTATTCTAAATGTTAACCCGAGCACTAAGTTTTAACACTATACAAAATTAAGTTAAAATCGGTTGATTACTTTTTTTCGTGAAACGCGCACATCGATATGACTAAGTTTTATTATAGGTATAGATAAGAATAAATATTGCGAGCGTAACTTAGGAGATAGACATATACTATTCAGAATTTTTCTGTAGGAGTTTTCAAGACCTACAATTTTTTAGTATATTGTTTTGATGTAGGTAAGTCTTAAGGCTTAGCCAGCGGAAGGTTTCTAGGGAGGACTCGATAAAACCAGTTATTGTATTTTCCCGTGGGAAAGAAAGATTTTCTTTAAGTAAAAGGTATCTAGGCAGTGGTATCCCAGTGGTAACGCGCTCGCTTGAGAAACCGAGTGAAGCAAGTTCAAATCCCGGGTCTCGCACCTCTTATATGTGCGAATCATTTCTAACAAAATTGCCACTTGTCTTAACGGTGAAGGAAAACCTGCATGTCTGACAGAACCTAGCAAGTTTTTCGAAAGACATGTGAAGTCCACCAACCCGCACTTGGCCAGCGTGGGGGACTATGGCCTGATCCACCTCGTACTAAAGGGAGGCCCGTGCCCAGCAGTGGTACGTTAAAAAGGGCTGAATACAACATACATACATACATATATATATGAGTTACTATACGATAACTTTGTTTATTGTTATTATTATAGAAAGTTCACAGACTTATTACCATAACAGATTATGTTTGTATCACAGTCCACAGATAACTAATTTTCTTGTCTTTGGTAACTTTAGGGTACAGATACACAGCATATTTTTGTTGTATTATTGGTTTGTAATTACCAATTATTGTGTGTTTTTTACATTCTTCATTTTCGTGTGTATATTTTTGTATGATTCAATTTTTTTTTTTTTATATCTCTTTTTTTTTTTGTTTGTAATTTTAATTACTTTAATGTGAAATTTCTTTCTTTCTTGCAACTGGCGGGTGAGTTGTAATTGTGAGATAAACTTGCTAGTATTTTTTTTTTTTTTTTTTTATATCATATTATTATAACTATTTATTTAATAAATTTAATTTATTTATTGTTTATATTATTATTATATAATATAAATATTCAAGTATATTCTATTATTATATATTTCTTTTTACTTATTATTATTTACATATTTATTTATTTTATTATATTATACAACGTACAAAATGACGTCGATTTGCAGTAGTTTAAACGATTCGTTTTTGTCTTGTTCTACATCGGAGGATGAAAGCAGCAACGACAGTTTTCATAGTATCCAACCACTTGATGAAACTCTTGATCTCGTCTTCTCAGATGTTCTGAAAAACTTTAACTTAGTTCATATAAACGCCCAAAGTATTCCTGCGCACTATCCCGATATGTTGTCTTCTTTTACTTCCAAAAATATACATGCCATTTTGGTGTCCGAGTCATGGCTGAAGCCATGTCTCCCATCTACATCCTACGCACTACCAGGGTTTCACTTAATTAGAAATGATCGTGCTGAACGCACTGGAGGTGGAGTTGCAATCTATCTACGTTCCCACATTCCTTTCTCGATTATTAGTATGTCTAAGAATCAAGGAGACGTAGGACCCGAACATCTTTTTATTGAGATTTTAATTATCTCACACTAAGATACTCCTGGGTGTTTATTACAATCCTAATCTCACTATCGATTATTTCTCATCATTTGAAACCCTGTTAGAAACATATAAGCCTTTGTACGATCATACTTTGGTGATGGGTGATTTTAACACCTGTCTCCTAAAGAATGATCAACGCACATCGCGTCTTAGTTCCCTTGTAAATGCAGTTAATTTAAACATTCTCCCCTTAAGGCCCACTCATAATTTTCCAAATTGTCTACCATCTCTTCTTGACCTGATTTTAGTATCTTCCACTGACCTTGTTGCGAAACATGGTCAGTGTTCGGCTCCGGCTTTCTCATACCATGGTCTAATCTATTTGTCTTTTAAATTGAAAACCCCGAAAGCAAAATCAAGAATCCTTCTTCAGCGAAATTTTGGTGGTATTGACCTACAACGCTTGCACGCAGACGCTGAAAGTGTGGATTGGTCAGTAGTTACCGCAGCAACTACAATTGATGAAAAAATTTCTATATTCAATTCTCTTTTGATCCAGCTGTATGATATTCATGCTCCAGTTCGGCCTGTACTAGTCAAGCATCTTCCAGCTCCCTGGCTTACACCAGAAATCAAAAGGCTACAGGTCAAAAAGAATGTTGCAAAAG